>VXBA01003908.1:307620-352563 GCA_013399895.1 Serilophus lunatus
AGTCTTTGTGTTTAGGGCTTCATTTCTCCGTGAACTACGTTTCCCAGAAAGCTCCTCTTCCGGCAGACCAGCCCTTTCCTTCCGCGGCCGGCACTATGAAAGCAGCGCTATGAAAGGTGAGTTTCCGGGCGTTATTTGCCGTATCCCTCTCGTTTCATTAGGCGGGTTGAGGTGGGCTGTTACCCCGCCTCCCTCATTATCCCGGTAGAAGAGACCGGGACGACATGGGAGTCCCTCTGGATTTCTGGCCTGTAACCGTTTCCAGAGTTTTGTTTATCTTCTGCCTTAACCTTTCCTGATCTTTTGCTGTGGGGCATCTTGGGGGTGTGTTAAAAACAAACTCAAGTCTCAGCTCTCCATAGGTACGTTTAAAGAGGGTTTTTTTAATACGTACAGTAGGGTTTTTTTAATTAATCTGAGCTCTTTCATTTTAAAAGCAGCTTTGCATTTAGCAGGAAATACTCTGTAACTTTCTCTCCTTCATGGCCCTTATACGGGTCATAACAATTCTCAAATGTACCTGTTATTTTTGCCTTTTTTCTCTTGTGGGCCAACCCCTATTAATTTTTATTTCATTTCCCCTCTGAACATTTCCTTCCTAGAGATCTTTTGATGATAACGGGCAGGAATGAAGAGTTTTCATCAGTTAAGTAAATTTAATTACTATCTAACTGCCTTAACAGCCTTTGGGAGCATCGTGATGGAAGTTGTTCTCAAAGCAAATTAGTTTATTGGGAGACTTTGTCCCTTCTAATTAATTCTTATGGGAAATTCAACCTCTTCGGAGGGAATGCCCGACACAACTCCTGCTAAACAGCAAAGCAAGGCAAAAATCAGTGCAAACAGGATCTGTTTCTTAGATTGAAAAAGGAATTCAGACTATGGAGGCAGTTCAGTCTTCTCTGTAATTCAGCTGATGATTACTTGAAGCCTTGAGAAATGGAGATTAACTGAGATAAAACTACTTTTTGCCACTAGCATCAATTGAGTGTCGTGGTATTTTCAGCTGAACACGCAAGCTTTAAACCTATTTAAATATTGCTCCATTTGCTGTAAAATGTGCTACCTGTGGGAGCTGGGGGCTTGAGGTAAGGCCACTGGCTTGCAGCACGAGTCTAAAAACCACCCAGGCACTGAAGCACAGGTGGTCAGAAATAGGTGCAACCCTTTTAGACAGGTAAGCTCACCACTGCAGTAGCTCTGCCCTCATCCACGCTGCAGGTGTCCTGTGCTTTAACCACTGACAGCTACAGGCTGCACAACCTGCTGGCTGGGACACCTGAGAGGGATCTGCTCCAGCTGGCTGAGGACTCCCAGTGAGACCCAGTCCCTGAGGTCTGCCCCCAGTAATTTGATAAACTGTGATAGTGAGGGCAGAAGTGTGAGCAGGCATGAATCTGCATCCAGGTGTCCCACATTACCAAGAAAGATTTACATGCCAGGTTATCCGGTCTGTTACAATCAGTTTTAAGAGATCATGTAATTAAAGTCCTTCCTCCATTTTCTACATCTTGTACAAAGCCCCCTTGCTGAGGGAGATGGTGGGAGACAGAAATACCAGCCAATCAATTCTCACTACTGTCACTTTCAAAACTTTCTGTACTTTGTATAAAAAAACCAGAGGTTTTAAATTAAAAAAATAGTTTTCAAATATTGAAATGGAGAAAGAACTGCAGACTGCTAGGAAGCCCAAGCAAAATTAAAGTCCAGACCAATCCACTGTTGTCTCAACAGGTCCTGCACACGATTCCAGGCTACTTGCCAATAAAGCCATCCTTCTTGTCCCCAGCAGGGAACGCTGTTCCTCCCTTAAAGCAGGCTGTCCCTCCCATTCTTACCTGCCAGGCAGTTGTTTCTGCCTCCCTCAAATTTAAATGATCCCTTCTCTCTTGACAAAGCCCCTGCTTCTGCTGGAGAAGCAAAGCAATACCCCTCTAGCTGTCCACTGACTCTGGGGAGGAAGCACCACAAAAGAGGAGGTGCCAGACACAATTAGACAGTGTCCTAATCATCTTCAGTCCCATTTCAAGGCCTGTTCTGCACCACTGGTTTTTTTGGTAAAAAAAAAACCAAACAGCAAAACGTACCACTCAGGAGTCACTTCAGTCAAGGCCTTTGTTCTGAAAATAACAGCATTTCAAGGTTGTTTTTCTCTCCCTTCTCACAACATGTGTTAAGGATGGGGTAAATAGAAAGGACTGATTTGAAGGAGGCAGAATGTTAAAAAGGCTGAGCAAGGGTCTCTTCTGGAGAGGAACCAGCCAGTGCCTCTGGGGTGGAGTGCTTGGCTTTCCGTTTCCTCCGTGGCCTGTTGCACATACCTGGGACTTTGCATGCCCAGGTCTTTCTGGACTCTACAAGTCCTCTTAGGCAGCTGTCCTTCACACCAGGGTAGGAGAGCAGGAACCCTGTAAGTCAGGGCTGTTAAATTTGTCCTTGTATACCTTAGCAGTGCTCAGTGTTGCCATCTGTCAAAGGGATGTGCAAGTGCTGTCTTTGGATGGTGGGCTTTAGTTAATGCTTCCAAAATAATTTGTTTCTTTACTAAACAGAAAAAAGAGTAAAGAATACTTAGAAGCATAATTTTTCAGAGAATCCCAAGAAAATGACATTAAGGTCATGTTCTCTTTTTTCTTTTACCTTCAATGCATTCTGTTCTTGCCTTTTAGCTGAACATGTTCTCTGCCCAGAAGTTGTTTGGAATTTTCAGAGCCATCAGATTCCATCATTTCAGATCCCATTCTGTATCCAGAACCTCTCCAAGCTTGAGTTTTGTGCCAGCCTGTCTTCCCCCACATCCAGTGGAAGTGGAGGAGCTGCAGCGCTTTGTTTCTAACTCCAAGAAGCTGTTTGTAATGACTGGAGCTGGAATCTCAACCGAGTCGGGGATCCCGGATTACCGCTCGGAGGGCGTCGGGCTCTATGCCAGGACAGACAGACGGCCTATCCAGCACGCCGAGTTCATCCGCAGCGCCAGCGCCCGGCAGCGCTACTGGGCAAGGAACTTTGTGGGCTGGCCCCAGTTCTCCTCCCACCAGCCAAACACAGCACACCTGGTACTAAGAGACTGGGAGAAGCTGGGGAAGCTGCACTGGCTGGTGACCCAGAACGTGGATGCCCTTCACACCAAGGCCGGGAGCCAGCGCATGACAGAACTGCATGGCTGCACACACAGGTACAGCTGCTGGCATGGGAGGTTGGTCACTGCTCCAGTCCCTTGCTCAGGGGGACTGACAGGCAGCTGCAGTGTCAGCTGCTAAGAAAAGAGGCAAAACGTCCATGCTGTGTTCCTGGAGATGACACTCACAAAGGTGGTGCAGGGGTGGGGGGGAGACAAAGATCACAAAGCAGTGATGTTCTGGCACCAGTATTTAAGAAACATGACTGCCACTCCATTTTTTCAGAGCATTATTTGGATCATTTCCCTTGAAGCCTGCTTCAGTTTCCCCTTTCCTTGGTACAGCAAATGTTCTTTTAGGGGATCCTGAGGATACAAGGATTATCCACCAGGGCTAAGGAGAGTGGATAGTGCCAGAATGCACAGCATGAGTGGACTGGAGAAGGGCCACCACAGCCTGGTTAGGATTATCCAAGTGTCCAGATGAAAAGCACAGCCTGAACCGAGAGAGGGGATGCACGGGCTTCAGAGCACTTCCTCTAGAGCATTCCTACAAGGCAACAGCTGGAGCTGGAACGACAGCTCCTTGACCTGTACTATTTGGTAAATAAATACGGAAAAATTAGGGCAGGCCTCTTAAGGAAAAAGTTACAGGCTCCAGAGGTTCAGCTGACATCAAACTCCATTAAGACTTTGCTCTCAATTCCAGGGTTTTCTGCCTGGCCTGTGGAGACCAAATCTTGCGCTCTGAGCTTCAGGAGCACTTTGAAGCTCTGAATCCTACTTGGAAAGCTGAAGCGTTCGGCATGGCTCCGGATGGGGATGTCTTCCTGACGGATGAGCAGGTGCACGATTTCCAAGTCCCAGCCTGCCGTAAATGCGGTGGGATCCTGAAGCCTGACGTGACATTCTTTGGAGACACGGTGAGCCAGGAAAAAGTGCGTTTTGTGCACCAGCGCCTGGCGGAGTCAGACTCCATGCTGGTGGCGGGATCCTCTATGCAGGTAAGTAGGTTGCTTCCCACACTCCATCCCCTACTTCCCAGTTACTCTGCAATGATCCTGGGTCCCACAACGTAGGACTGCAAATGGCTTGTGGATCAGATCAGCCTTGGCAGAGTTTCTTTGTATTTTATTTTTTACTGTGGTTGGAATTAGCTTCACAGGTGACTTGTTTGGGCTTTCCTGTCACTGTTGCCAGTCTACTCCATGCTGCTATAAATAGTGTCACTTCATTCAGACCTCTCTCTTCTGCCTCCTCCATCAGGACACTGTAGGTTTAAAATTGTCTATAAAGCCAAGATACCTGTCACAATTCAGTCCTGCAGAGATCTCCACTTCACATTCCTTTTCTTGAAATTTTTAGCCTTTGGCATCTTTTTAGGCCTTATGGCACACTGTGTGAAATACTAGATTTCAGGACCTCTAATTCCTTACTAAATTCTCAGTAAGAGAGCTGAAATAGCTCTCCTTACAGCTTAGAATTATCCTTTGTATCATAATGCATCTTCTTCATTAGCCTCTTATCTATAAGGTAAGGTAGTTAAACAACAGGGGTTTCAAAAGCCACAGAAGCTTTTGTAATCGTGTTTGTAGAACAAAATTTTTTTTAGGAACAAATTCTATTACATTAAAAACCCCTAGTTTAACACCTCATAGAAGGAGGTAAAACCAAGGCTGCCTGATTGTGATTCTCTTGGCTTCAGGATACTGGAGACAAATTCCTTGAGCTTGAATTTCTTAAGCTTATAATCCTTTGTACAGGCATGATTGAAATGGCTTAGGTTCGTTCTTGTGCTACCTAAGCTGGGCCATGTGGGAGCCATCAAAGTGAAGCATTTAAGCACCAATGATAACTAATAAAAGCTGCTGCGAAGATTTAGCTTTGCCTAAGATGCTAGTGACTTTGTCTTGTGGTATTCCTACAGGTGTACTCTGGTTACAGGTTTGCTCTCGCTGCCCGGGACAAGAAGCTGCCAATTGCAGTCCTGAACATTGGGCCCACCAGGTTAGATCACTTTGTGTCCTTAAAACTGAATTCCCGCTGTGGAGAGCTGCTGCCTTTGATTGTTGCACATGACCAAACCAACTGAGCTCCAGTGGTTATCAGGAGAAAAGTTACTCCTGCAAGGTGAGTACCTTCCCTGGTCAGTCACCTTACAGGGTAAGAAGATGAGTTCCTGGCAAATCCTGAGACTGAGGTGTGCTGACTAAAAAGATGTTCCCACACTGTGCACCAAAATGTGGCTGGAAATTTTAATCTGTAACAGTAATGCTGTGATGGGCCATGATACTGTTTTCCATAATCATAACCAAAAAGCATACTAAGTGGTAATGCTCCAAGAAAATTGGGCAGGAGTAGCCAGGCGACTCAGCAGTGCTGAATTCCAATCCATTTGTCACTATCAGAAAACTACAGGGGATCATCTGCAGTTCCAGAGAACCTGATCACACTGTTGCCTTTGCAACTGACAGTTCTAAAGCTGTTCCTGGTTGACTTGGCCCTGGTAATCCTAATCAAAAGCTGCTGTTTAAGATAATCAATTCCATCAATAAAGCAGCTTCTTCCTTCCCCTCCTGCAGGAATCATCATCTCAGAAAGGGGAAAACCTCAGCATAAGAGGCAGCTGTGAGATCCAGTGCATGGCCCTTGAGGGCACCAGGAGAGGGCAGCAAGCCTCATGCCTGTCAACCTCACCAGTTCTCTCCACTTACCAGGAAACAGCACAATGATGAAAAAAAAGTACTTTTCTGCCTTACCTTGCCGTGGTAAACAGTGCCTTTCTGGCACTGGTCTGCATAATTGGACAAAGTAGCTTTCTTGTAATTGTCCCCAAAGGAGAGTGAAGGACAGGGATTTTGACTGAGTAACTTGAGGCTGTAGCACAGGAGGGCAATGTGGGAAACCAGGGCATCTGCTGGAGGATCCAGTATCACTAGTGGGAAACTGTAGAATGTGCAAAGAGGAGAAGGAGGCAAGAGGAACTGCAGTTGTCATTTAAAAAAAAAAAGTTCAAAATAGAAGCTGAACAAGAACACTGCTCTTGTAAGAGATTATTTGGAAGCACAGACTATAAGGCTGACATCTTTCAGCAAGGAGGGGAAGTCAGCACTTCTCTCAGCTGTCAATTGACAAGCTAAACTACTTTCCATCTGAACCCTTTAAAAATTGAATATTTTTGAGATGCCAGAGGAGTTACTTTAAGCTAATCTGACCAGCACTGCTTTCAATGTGGCTGCTACATTTTCCAGAATGTGTCTTCTGAATGTTAATTAATGAATACCTAAGTAGTAAATTAAAATTGTTTACAAGATTGATACTACTTGCATTGTAATTTTCTCTCCCTCCTATGATTTATTCAAGTACACTCTCAATAGCCAGTTTAGATTAATTTTTTCCATTGCAGAAATGCCGAATGCAGCTGATGAATTAAGAGGGAAATACAATTAAAACTGTACAATAGGTCTCCCTCAGGAGGTAATCTCAAGCTATTAATAGATGCAATTTCCACACTCCTAACAGGAGATCCATTGCTATTGGATAACCTTTTTTTTGTTCATCCTTAGGATGGCATTGTAAGCTGTATCAAACCATTTACAAAGTAAAAGAGCCTTGCACAAACTAGAACACTAAACTTTTGACCTGGTCTGCATGAATCTACCACTCCTCTTCTGGCTATAAGGGATATCAGTGTTGGGGTTTTCCAAATGCCCCCTCCTAGTCTCCAAATAACGTGTCCTGTACTAGTATTTTGACAAGAACTGTAACAAGCAGTTGGAAACAAGGATGCCAGAATCGTCTGTTAAAAGGTCAAGTAGCAAAGTAAGGACAACTGACCACGTGATGCAAAGATCTTTTTTGTTTTGGTGTTGATTCAAATCCATGCCAAGCAGGAGCAAGTAAACACAGAATCTAAGGGATACACAGGCTCCCAATTTCTGCAGAAGGTAGAGGGCATTGAGATGCTTAACACATTTCAAGATTTGATTATTATGGGTCAGAGGAGATGTTCCGGTTTGAGACAATAGAGAATTTTATTACTTAGAACAGAAACTTGTTAAATGAAAAAAAAAACACCAAGATTTATTACAAGGAAAGGGAAAAAGAAAAAAAAACAAACCCAAATATATATATATTTATAATAACAATATAAATATGTATTTTTTAATGTATATATCTATATCTATATCTATATATATCACTCACACACACACGGGATTTTCAAAAGATAAAAACACACACACACACACACACACACACCCCCTCCACGAAAAAGAAATTGGGTTCAAAAAACCACCCCACTGCCCTGAAAAACCCACCCGAGGAGAAAAAAAAAACAAAAACCCACAAACAAAGGAAAAAGGGAAAACAAAACAAAAATTGCTGGGAAAGGTTATGAAGATGAGGCCCAAACCGCCAACTGGAAAAGGCTTGTGGCTGCCAGGTAGTTCTTCGCCGATGCTGAAGCAAGCTCAGAGGGGGAAGAAGGCTTGGTTGAGGCTTCTAAAAGAAACGGCTGGAGACAGCTTTCCCGGGCCAGGTCGGAGGCAGGAGAGAGAGCAACCCTTCCCCGCGCAGAGCTTTAAAAGCTTTACTTATCTCCGCTCAGCACAGCCAGTTTGTCCAGTCAGCAAACAGTCTTGAGCTGTTCACTCCTCCCCTTTGCTTGCATCACTCATGTCATGGCAGCCCCCAGCTTAGCCATGCGGTCCCCCAAAGCCTCGTGGGTAGGCACAGGGGAAATGCTGGGGGGTGGTCCATCAGTCCATTACCATGACAACAAGGTGGCTCCCAGCTTTGGACGTCTGTCACAGCTCATAACAAATGCATAAGAATTCAAACAAAGGGGAAAAAGAAAACCAAACAGATTAAAACTATAACAGGAGAGATGGCTTCACTTAGAAGCCAAGTGAGACCAGTTCAGGGCCCCTACCTGCATCCTGCTGTCAGTGAAGAAAGATCACAGATGCCACTTTTCTTGGCAATCTTTAGCATAGTGCAGCTGTCCTGCTCACCAAGGCTTTTGCAGAAATGGCTAAAGCATAGCAGAGTCTCCACACACAAGGACTTCATTTGCATGGGTTTTTCCATGTAAGAGGAGACACTGATGTCTCCTTAGCAGAGGAACTGGGGCTGAGTTACTCACCATCTGCCTCATCTGCCTCACCTTGAAACTCCCATGACATTGGTGTGTCAAAAACACAGGCTGCAGGTTTGGTCCCAGTAGAGCCAGCATTTTGAGAAGGTGTGGAAGTGTTGCCAAGAAGTCTAAACCAAGAAAACATTTCAAGTGAAGACTATGTGACAGGTAACCAAACCTCCCACATCTATCCCTGCCTCTTCTGTTCTGCAGCTGAGCCTGTGGGAGAGGAGTCATAGTGTCTCTGCAGCATCACTAACAGATGAGTTCTATTGCCCCAGCCCTTCAACGATTATAATTTTAAGCCACTAGGACAACACCTTACAATAAATAAACACTCTAGTAAATGTCCTGTGCATTGTTTATTACTATCTCTTAATGAGGGTATCTACAACAAGTATGTGAGGCTGAGTACCTTTTCCTTCTTGCTAGGCTGATTCAGCACTACTAAAACTGACTTCTTTTAGAACAGGATGAGAGCACTTCACCTCTTAGTGTTCCCCAAGACACCACTGAGGGGTTTGCTCACCTGAGAAATGCCAGAGAGAGCCTAAAGTTCTTACACCAAAAGCCAGATCTGCATCACTCTAATGCTGATTAACATCTTCCCCTGTCATTCCTTGGGGACTGTTTGTGTGGGAAGATGCAATGCAGAGAGATAACAGCTATCAGAAGATAACTATGTCATTGCAGGCAGCTAGCAAAGGCCTATCTATCTGGGAAGTTTCTCGTTCTCAGCTTACTGGTGTAGTCACCAGCCTGGAGGGAGTTACAGAAACCTCCAGGGCTGAGCCCTATAGAATGTGAATTAGCTGTGCTGTGGGAAAACAACAAACTCAGTAATATAACTGACCTAGTGTTCAGCTTCATTCACTCATCCAAGGAAGAACTTGCAAGGGAAAAGGGTTTTAAAAGGGGAAGAAATATTGTTCCTGAAACACTAAAAATAAAGGACCGTATTTGTGTTACTGGCTAAAACTATCAGAAAAGAAGTGTTACAGGCCCTGAGCACTGTTCTTACAGATCCTCTCTTTCTATGTATATTTTTTGCTTTAAGCCAGTCTTACACTCCTGCAATGATTCAACCCTCTCTTACCTTTTCTGGCTCACAGTTTTTAGACCAGTCCACCAGTATTTTACATGAGAGCTTGCAGTCGTAGCTCTGTCCACCTGTGGGTGCCAAAAGTACACATCAGACAACAGCATAAGGACAGTTTTTTACCACGAAATTAGCTGAATCAACAGCTTACGCTCTTCCCTTTTCCTTACAGCTGTTCCTCCTGAGGTTTGGATAGAGGAGCTGAGAGTACCTTATAATGGATTTTTCTGCTGTTCTTCTGAAAGTGGGGTTGGAGTTACACAAAGCAAATAAAAGCTACTTCCTCTGTGGCAAATCTTGCCTTTACTTCTGGGCAAATTCTCAGAGCAAACTGTAATCAAGTCTAGCAGCCTGAGAGAGAGAGATTTCACATCCTGAGCTCCAGTGAGGGCAACACAGACTACAGATGGCCTGGAGGGTTTGGAGGCTGTGATGTAAGTGTAGCCTCCCACATCCTGCAGTCAAATTGCTCCTGCTGACACACCTGCTTGTTTACAACTCCTGGAAAACTACCCAAACCCCTGGGCATGGTGAACTTGGAAGGCTCAGAAACCTTGGAGTGAAGGTGACTAAATCTACCTTCTAGATTGTGCTTGTTCCCCTGCGACTGCCTTGGATGTTTCCCTTTCCCAGGTGAAAGGCAGAGTCAAAACAGATGGGCTTTAAAAACACTGTTCCAGACAATTCTGTGTGCAGCTCCTTGTCCTCTCTCTTCCCTCTAAGGAAAGATACCCAAGTAGCACCTTCTGCACCACTAACTAGACAATGGCAGAGAAGAAGAAAAGCTGAGTGTGGGGGGAAGAGCAACAGTACAAGTGTCTTGTATTGGTCTCGGGCGCAAATAGAAACTGGCGCAGCTTCATTACCAGGTGCATAGTTGTTTGTTCTCTGCATGTCTGGCCTCAGCTGGAACACTTTTTCTTTCGTCTCTGTGATGCCCACATAGTTAAGAGTAACTCAGCTCTCCCTGCAGAGCCTGAAAAATCTTGGCCTGGAAAACAACAATAGAGAAAAGGAAGGTAAGACACTGAGATTTCACTTCTGCAGTGTGAGCCCTTGGAGCTGCTGTCCCTCCAGCCTCTCATGTGTCAGCTGCAGCGCTGTGTAGGGCCTCAGAGCTCCCCAGCTTGCTCAGCATGGGATACCTTTTGTTTCAGGTCCTTTCTGTCTCGTTTGGAACAGAAATACAGGCCATCATGGCACAAGATCTTCACACACTCCTTGTACTCCCCACATGCTGGCAGTAAGTCAGCTCAAGTAATCACTGGTCCTGCTTTTTCCCCAACCTTCCTCAGAGCCCTAATGAGCAGCTTTGCACAACCCCTTCAGCCTCCCCACCTGTGCTGTTCATTAGGGCCTGACACTCACATTGTGTGGGAGGGTTCACAAGGGGTGAGGGGTGTTTGGATTTACTGTTGGGTCTTTCACACCAACAAAGCAGCATGGAAATGACAGGAATGATCAAGGGACCAAACATTATAAAGTCTGTATGGAATAAGGTGGCTATAAACTGAAATGGAGGTTTCATCTATCCACTGAGTTTATCTGTGAGATGCTAGTGTGCCCCAAACGCAAGGTGCCAGGAGTAGACATGTGACTCACCTCAAATCTAGAGAGTGAGAAGTATGGACAAAATTTATACCAAGTTTCTGAAATGTTTCCAAATGCACCCCAGCAATCTTCCCTGCTCATGATGATACAGCTCAGAAGTAGAGTGTTCCTTCTAGATAGTGACGGTAGTTTTGGTTTTTTCCTCTCCAATAGGGCTTATCATCACTACAAAGGGATTTCAGTAACATTTACTTAGGAGCTTTATTGTTCTATAAACAATAATTTCAGAGAATCAGAACTACTATGTGAGCACAGTAGACTGCATCTTGCACTTCCAGCCCTAGGAATGATTCATCTTGCCCATATGATGGGAGCACATGCAGGACACTCAAGATTTCTGTGGAGGACCCCAAGTACTCAATGTTTCCAGAAAATTCATGTACACGAACATCCAAAGGAAAATAAGCAAGTTATACTGGTACAAAATGAGGATGTATTCTGCCATAAAATGGGCTATATGGTTGTCACACACTTTTTTTAAAAAAAAGAACAAAATGTAATTCACCACCCTATTTATTATCATCCTAATGCCCTCTACAATCCAGTCATCTTCACTAGGAAAGCATTGTAAGTACTTTCCAGTAATCCATCAAGCCAGCTCCTTCCTTCTCAATCTGTTTTTGGTTGCTCAGAGCCCTCTCGCAGATCTTTGGGTTCTGCTCCGTGTTTGGGTCCAGTTCATTCTGGTGATGAACCGGGGCCTTCCTCCCCCCTTGTCAGCGAACAGGACTGAGCAGCCCCGAAAGCCTCTGCCAGTGACACTGGTGCCAAGGGCAGGGGGCAGCTTTGGCACAGGACCTTGGCACGGCTGGAAAACTGGGGCACATCCCATGTCTCAGAGGAGCTCCCGGCCTTCCAGGCCAACATTACTTCCTTCCCTGCAGCTCCTGACTCACCAGTCAAGGGTGAGAGCTCCCCAGGGTGAGCACACAGGGCTCCCTCGGAGCGGCCAAGCATCTCCAGCCCCTCACGCAACCGCGACTCGGGGGAGGAGCATAGCTGTGCTGTGACTGTCATGTGGGCAGCCCGGAGACACCGCGGGGGACGGCGGGAGGGGCTCCCTGAGAAGCGCTTTGGAGCCTGAGGGAGCCAAGAGGGTCGCCCTGAGGAACCCCGTGAGGATGGGAGAGAGCGGCGCCCTGAGGAGCCCTGGGGGGGGAAGGAGGGCAGGCGGGAGCGATGCCCTGAGCAGCCCCTGGGGTGGGAGGGGGAAGGACAGGCGGCAGGCTCGCCCCGAGGATCCCCAGAGCCCTCAGTCCACTCAGCCCGCAGGTCTCTGAGGGGGGCGGGGGGCGGGGCCGCTCCTGCTCGCGCCCTCGCGCGCCCCACCCCCGCCGCTCCCAAAGGCCAATCAGCGGAGGGGAAGGCGGCGCGCGCCACCCAGAGCCGCGGGCAGAGGGGGCGGGGCCTCCCTCCCCTGACGCCCCTCCGCGGCCCAGTCCCCCCCGTCCCCATCTTGGCGCGGGTGGACACGGGTGGTCGGTGTGAAGGGGTTTATTGAGGCGTGTTTGAAGTCCTCCGGCAGCCCCGAGGGGCAGGAGCGGGGTTATTTGCAGTATTTGTCGCTGTCCAGGTCTTTGTATTCGGGGTTGTAGGGCGCCTTGGCGAAGCACATGGCAGCGGCGCGGTCGCAGTTGCAGATGAACTTGGCGCACTCGCTGTTGGTGTCTGGGGGAGAGAGAGGAGCGGTCAGACCCCGCGGCTCCTGCGCCGGGCGCTGCCCGGGCTCGATCTGGCACTGCCGCTGTCAGGGTGTACCCTTGGTACTGCTGCCATCGGTTTGAGTGTGCACGGGCTTCTCCCCCCTCGCCCTCTGCCCTCAACGTTGTGTGTTCCAGCCCAGCCCGCTCCTGCCCCTTCCTCCCTTCCCCGCAGTGCTGTTGGCCTGCTTCTCTGCTATTTCCCTCCATTCCAGAGCCCTCTAGAGGTTCCACCATTCATCAGAGGTGTCTGGGAGAAGCCGTGTAACACTTCCCAGTCAATATGCTGATCTCTTGGATACTGCCATTAAAAGGACTCTCAGAAAAGTACCACAGAGACTCAATCCCCTGGAGAGGAGACAGGCTTCCCTGTTTCCTGCGATACCGTCTATCTTCGCAAACTTTAAATTGTGAGCTCTATGGAGAATATTCACACCAGTGCTTGTGTGAAGTGCCCTGTTTCTAACAACCACCCCCTCCGCCCCGGCCAGGACTTGAACTGTGTCATGCTGCCAGAGAAACGCGAGTGTGACACAGCCCTGTTCCTTCCAAAGAGAGAACGGAGAACGCTTAAGAGTGGAGTAACATGGAAGTGAACCTACTGCTGCATGTAATCTGCCCGCTGGAGCAGCTGAACTTGTATAACTTAGTGTAGGGGTTGTCCAGGAAGAATCTGCATGATTCTATTTCCTCTGCCTGTGTATAGCAGTTGTCGTGTACTTGGCAGCAACTGGGAAACAAGAAGAAAGAGGTCAGAAAATACCAGAAGTGCGAATTCAGCTGACCTGTAAGACACACAAATACACTGGAGTTGCTCTGACAAGACATTAAACAATAAAAAAGGATACCCAGCAATAAGAGGGCAGACATGTAGGCCCTCAAAGGGACATAGTTGTTCCAGGTGATAGTCCAAGAGGTATCTGCTACACGTGCACTTACTGAAGCATCATCACAGTTGTCTATTGAGCCCAGGGAAAGCAAACCACAGTGTTCAACCTACACACCCCCTCAGAGCTCAGTAGCTGACGAGCTCATGGTTAACACAATTCACTGCATCTTGGCTTTCAGACTTGTGTGATCTCTAAACTACCCAACCCATTTCCTAGCATTTTCCAGCTCAGCCGGTGCTGCCACAGAAAGGAAAACAGAGTCGCTGGGATTATATATTTTCAACAGGGCATCGAGGTGTGATAGGGCACATCCTTTCCCCCTTGAATCGACCTGCGAGAGAAAGCTTTGTTCACAGCAGCCGCAGAGTTTTGTGAATGCTTGTAGGCAGGGCAGCTGAGATGAAGCTGGTTCTGGCAGCAGAACCACGAACGCACAAGCAAAGACAGAGTGTAACAAACCTGTCGAGCTCGTCCACTGGAGTGCCGCTGCCTCCCAAGCCGCAGTAGCAGCCGTAGCCATTGAAGTCCAGCAGGGGGTGGCTGTTCGGCAAGGCACACCTGATCATCTTGCGGAACAGCCACAGGGCCCGGGGAGAGACATCGGCGCTGGCTGCACCCACTGAGGAGAGACGCACAGGTTAAAGTCGGGCTTGGTGTTACCAGTCCAGGGCTGAGGGCACCTACACACCCGACAGCAGGAAAAGCAGAGTCAGGAACTTCATTCTTGCAGGGCGTGACAGAGCGACCGGTGCTAAGGGAAATGGGTCTCTTTATACAACAAGCTCACCTTGACATGGGTATGAGATAAACTAGCCAGTATTTATGTTACTAAATGCAGTTCCATCGGAGGCTGTGGGCAGCAGGTTATGGTGTGAAGGCCAATTGAGTGACATCTATGAAAGCTGGCAAGGCAAATATTTGCTTTCTATATTTTTGCCATAAAATTCTCGTAGTGCTACTATTAGAGGAGAAGGAGGCACTACTAGGCAAGAAATGGGAGCCAAGTGACCTGGAAAGCCTCTGTATCTGACTTAAACAAGGAGTAGTGTCTGTTTTTAAGTGACCTTAAGGGATTTACAGTGGAAATGAACTGGGCTTAAAGTTTCAACACACACATCTAGTTAAAGCTAGACATGCTACTGAGCAACACAACTTATTTTGACTTTTTGACCTCTTCAAGGGCTTCAGTTCTCTGGGGCTCCCCACTCATAGGTTACCTACAGCCAAACAGATGCCGAGTTACAGATTCAAGATTTTCAGTGTTCTAACAGAACAAACATTAGAGGCTGATGTAAAGGACAGTCCATATCAGTTAGTTCAGAAAAAAATAATCTTTTGCTCACAGATCAATCTGCTAACTTCGCCTTCAATAAGTGTTAAGCATTATCTCCTCTGCTACTTTGACGACCTTTACTCTTTTTTTCAGAATTATTTCTCTGTTCTCTTATCTGTGAAACTAGGACTCTGGGTCCTTTTTCCTCAATTCTTGGTATCTGATGTATTATTTACATTTCCTAGAAAACCTCCAGTAAATTGACCTTTTAAGTCATAAATAAAAAATGTCTTATGTTGGATTTCTTTCATTTAATTCAACAAGAGGATAGACAAGTGTGGGAAAGCGAGCATGTGAGTGTTACGAGAGTGCCTCATGAGAAAAATCCCAGCAGGGTAAAGATTTTTCCACCAATGCTATTTTTGGTTTCCACCAACCTGTGCTATAGACAAAGCTGCTGGTCCTCAGTGCACTCATGAGCACAGCCCAGCTTACAACTGGTTCCAACTTACAGACTGGGCCTTACATTATTTTTAAGATTTCTCTCTAAGTCTCACTGCACAGGGTTCCCTACTATTTCACAGTTAGAATTCTCCTTGTAGTGTTGTCTGTTAAGGACTTCCCATCTCCACACTTTACTTTCTTAGATCTGGCTTCTTTGGTCCACCACAGTCATTGAACACAGAGCACGAGCCAAACTTCTAAGCACCACTTTACCTCCTCCTTTTTTGGAACCTACAAATACTCATAGAAAACCTCTGTAACATACAGAAGA
This sequence comes from Serilophus lunatus, assembly GCA_013399895.1. NCBI lineage: Eukaryota > Metazoa > Chordata > Aves > Passeriformes > Eurylaimidae > Serilophus > Serilophus lunatus. The sequence goes on from VXBA01003908.1 coordinate 323,227, forward strand.
GACACAATCTCTATTAAAAACTGACCTGCCTCCTATTATAAACTGTGCCACTGCCAAAGTGTGGGAGCAGAACAGTGAGTCAGTGCCTTGCCTAGGGCTTTTAACCTAATGGCAGGATGCCACTCCTGCCAGGTCCAAGTTCACCTGAAATCTCCCCCATTGGAAACCCCACCCCACCCCCAAATAATGACAAAGGAAGACAGTTTTCAAATAATTTATTAGGAATTTAAAACTGAAATCTGGAAAAAGGGTTACAGGTGTGGAGAGAACAAACATTGGAGTGTAATAACTTACTGGCTTAAAAACACAGCTTTATTTCTTTTAAAAAAATGCCCACCCTGAAACCGGAGCCCCAGCCTCCAGGCAGTGGCAGCAGTGGCCAGAGTGACTCACAGCCCAGCAGCAGCACAGCTGGCCCGGGATGTCTGGAGGGGGCACGGAAGCAGTTCAGCGCATATACCAAGAGGGAGGAGAGCGCTGTCTGCAGACCCAAATTTGAAGTATATAGAATAAAAATAAACCCAATAAAATGCAGCTCTTCTTTAATTAGGAAATATTTAAAAAAACAGACATACAGACTCTTGTCTCAGTAACAAAAATTATTGCTTTGTGTTTTCAGTACTGATCTGTTAAGTACCTTCTTACCTAAACAGAACTCTCCAAACGCATCGCCCAGGTCAGGACAAGCTCTGGCAGACAGGGGAGAGATGGAAGAGAAGAAGGGCCCTGAGGGCGCCACGGCCCTCCCAGTCCTTTTCAAAATGCCCCTCTCCCTTACAGGGGCTCAGTTTGGGGGAAGAGAGGGAATGATTTTTAAAACTTAAGATGAAGCTGTTATTTCCCTGGGAAAAGAGTTTGGCTGCATCTTAATAAAAGGCTTAATCACCCCCCTTAACAAGGTCTTTGGTTCACTGAAATCCAGACCCAAACGTGCCCCCTGTATTCCTGCTGGAGGTTTCCCCCGGCAGAGTGCTGGTTAGCAGGGGCCTGGACCACACCAGGGGAAGCCCCGGCAGGTTCTGGAGAAGGGACAGGATCACCCCCGCACAGGACAACGGACAAATTCCCAGAGTCTTCAGAACACAGAGTAAAGCAAATGGGAAGCTGCAATTCTATAATTCATATAATCCCTGAGAAGCCCTTAACCCGTCCCCAAATCACCACCCTAATGCTTTTCTCCCCTGTTAACCCATCCCAGCGCCCTGCCCTTCAGAGAATGACTACCCAAATCTCCCCCTGGCTGACACCCCTTCCGATGCCCTCGCCTCCAGAGGAGGATCCCCTTTCCCAGGAAATCTTGACGCAAGCAATAATGTTTGGAGAGTGAATTCCTTTCAAAGTAACCAAGACAAGCAATGGCGGCAAAGCCCTTTCCCTAAGCCAGCCCAGGCCGGCACACCGGAGCCCAAGGATGGAGTCTGTACATTGAGCAATTGGAAGCAGCTTTAACCCGCTCAGCAAAACAGCCGATGGCTGATACATTTCACCCCCGCCCACCCTCCCACCCCCCCTTTCAATTCATCAGAGGTCTTAAAATCTTAAATCTTACAGTAAAAGGTGTACAAAAAAAGAACGGAGTCCTGTCAGGATTCTGCTGGAGAGTATTGCTCACACTGCGGCACCAAGTCCAGGACCTGGAGCTGCTCCTTGGAGCCAGGCTGCAGGCAGCAGCCAGGTTCAGCTCACGATATTTACATATTATACAGGAGGAAAAAGAAAACCCCACATAAAACTAAACCTAGGAAAAAAAAAAATCTTTCAGCTGTAAGGATAGTGTTTTTCACTTAGCAAAATATACATTTGTTTTGTTCCATAGCGATGTCCAACATTTTCGGATCCTTGGAGTTTCACACTTTTCAAAGCCTCACATTTACAAAACAGAAACAATTAAAAACCGTTTCTTTAAAAAAAATAGAAATACAGCAGTTCCTCTTAGCCTTTGCTCTCTCTGTGTCTCTTTCTTCCCTTCAGAACTGCATTCTTGTTACATACCGTGCTTTAAAAACACTGACGACAACAACAACAGAGTTGAAAATATTCAAAACAGTTTCAAAGCCAAATAAAAATACTCCTCAATGAAAACTACCTAACACAATCACAAAGCCAATTCATAAAATATGTCTACTAGCTCGGGAAAGAGCAAACAACAAAAAGAAGGGGCAGCCCCCCCAAAAGATAAAAAAATAAAATAAAAAAATAAAACTAACAGCTAATAAAATAAATAAAAAGAATCAGTGGGCTGGGGGCAGGGAGGGGGGAAGCGTAAACCGTCGGTGGTTAGTAAGAAAGCGAGATGATCTCCTCGGGTTCAGTCCAGTGTGGTCTGGTCAAAGGGAGAGATCGGGGCAGGGCGGCAGGAGCCTGGCAGCCAGCCGGCAGTGTGCAGTTTGATTCAAGAGAAAGGGAACCTTGGCTCATCCCCCGAGGCTCACCAGATCCTCCAGCCGCTCGCTGTCCTTGGTCAGGTCACTGGGGAATCTGTGGGACAGCAGGGGAGGGAAGGGACAGGATCTAGAACAATCACAGCTTTTCTCTAGGGGTTTCCTTCTGGTGTGATCTGAAACACTCAATACCCAAACTGTATCTCAACACAGACTTGCTCTGCACCTTGCTGGCACAGGGATGGGGTGTGGCAGAGATATTTCTGTCTTTAATGGCAAAGTGCAGGCCTGGGAAACAGGGTCCCATGCACCATGTGGCCTGGCCAGGCCTTTGACACTCCTCACCCCTGGAAGGGCTGGGATATAGCAGGGTAGTCATTTCTCCAGCATTCAACTCACTGCAGCCCTGCCAGGCTGCCATGGGCTCCTGTCTGGATTCTGTTCTCTGCAAGTCTCTGCCCTTCTTTTTGAAAAACTGGTTGTTGTTTTGTTGTTTTCTTGGGTTTTTTTAAAACTTTAAGCCAGCTAATTTCAGTCACATTTGCAAAACAAAACGACCATCCACCAGTTCCCTCACAGGCCCATCTGAGGAGCAAAAACAGAAATGATCAGATTTTCCAGATCTCCCAAGCAGGAGATGAAAAACCTTGCTCCTCAGAGACGGGTCTCAACAGCAGTGAGAACAACCAGCTGCACAGTGGAGGCTTTCCCAGCCACACACATAAGCCAAGCTTCTCTCTCAGGATCACCACTGGATTGTGACTGGCCAACCCTGAAGACTTTTCCTATTTCTGTCAGTGCTCCATTTCCTTCCTCTTTGTGCCCAGACACAAAGTCACCTCTCCACGGCACTCCCAGCCTCGGGAACATTAGGTGGGAACCCAACCTCTAGTGCAGAAGAGAGCTCCAGGGTGGCCTCAGGACTCCTCCTACACACTGGGTCAGGCTGGTGAGCCTCAGAGCAGCATCCACAGCTTCAGCTGAGAGCCCAAGCACAGAGGCTAGCTCAGAATCTCACTCCTCTCTCTCACTGCCTGCTCCTGTTCAAAGCTCTCTTACCTCCTGCCTTCTTGGTCCCCAGCTTCAGTGATACCCATTGGTAAAAGCTGTTGCAATCAAGGGACCCTGTGAAGAAAGAGTTAAAACCCCACTGTTAAGCAAAAGTGAAGGAGAATTACTACTGCAATAAATGTAGTCATGGCCCAGATGCTGGGAAAGGTGGTTTTAGTTGGAGATACTAAGTCTAAAGAGCATGTCATCCTGCAGGACGCTTTGTCAGGGCCAAGACAGGCTCTTGGAAAGCCTGAGCCAGATTAGGGAAAGGTCTGGATGTAGGGCCTTGAGTAGCAACCAGGAAGAACCAGCAGAGACCAGGGACATGGGCTTCAACTGAGCTGCTACGTTCTGCACTAGTTGCCAGTGGTCCTGGGGCTCAGCAGTGGCAGAGCCAACACTGCAATGGGTGCTATTTTTTAACCAGAAATCAGGCTGAGGGGACTGCTCACTGCTGCTCACCTCCATCACCTTCCCCTGGCTGGGACATTCTCCATCTCCCTCTCCTCCCCGAACAGGGAGCACTTACCCCTAGGCTGTGCCCAAAGCCGGTGCTTGGGGCTGGACTGGCAGCGCTGATGTAACTGCTGACCCCTGAGTCCTGGTTGGCGGCTCCATAAAGCTCTGCCATCGGCCCGGGGCTGGTGGTGCCCAGAAATCCACCGGTGCGACTGGGAGTGGAACCTACAGCAGGTACCAAAACTACGTAGTGAAGATCTCAAAACTGTAACCCCGTCCCACCCCCCTCCCGTGGCCCCTCGCAAACCTCCGTGACTGGACCCCGCCCTGGGGAGGGGAGTGGCAGTTACCTGTCCCTCGCACCACGGCCGCTGCAGCCGCTGCTGCTGCCATCGGTCCATACGCAGTGAGGGGGATTGCTGGAAAGGAAGGAACAGGCATCTCAGGGGGCTCTGTGGCTACATGGAACAGGAGCCTTCTTTTCCCATTGCAAAATACCAGGCTCACACGTACACATGGGCTTAGTGCACCACAGAGGGCAACAAAGGATGACAACAGGGAAGTGCACAGCCCTGCATTTATCAGAGTCCCTTTGCATAGCTGATGTCCAGGGGACTGCGCGAGCCATGCTCTGCCAAGCCCACACCCCAGAGCAGCCGAGGGCATGTGGAAGAGCTGAACCAGAAGTGGGCAATTTCAGATATATTCTGTCACTACTTACTCTGCAAGATGCAGTTAATCTGAAGCTACAGACCCAGATTTTGGCAGTAAATGTGGAGAAATGCAACAGCTCAGGGACAGCAGCTGAAGCTCAACATCCTAAGGCTCAACTCCTCCTCTGTCTCTTGGTAGTACTCCCAAATAACAGCTTAATAGCCTCTTTCTCCCTGTTTCTCTGCTCAAGATGCACCATCCTCCTCATGCTGAGTTTTGCTTCTGAATGCTCATTGTTCATTGTAGAAAAGCAGGAAACATATACCTAGGGAGCAGGAGCTAGAAATGGCTTAATTAAAACAGCAAGTCTTAATTTATGTGTAGCTGTTCTAATTCCCAACTCCACTGCCATAGGCATTTAGCCCCCTCAGGGCAGGAGGCATCTAGCCAGTATGTTTCTCTTTGCCCTTAAAATGACTGGGTCAGCATTTCATGCTTGAATGTGAAATTCACTGTGATTCTGTTTAGAGCACCATAAAAAGAGGTCAGAACAAATCAATCGCGTTAAGGCTGAAATCCAGACTAGCTTATGAGGGAATATTTAGTAGCAGGCACCAGCCTGTTTCAAGCAAACGTCATACGAGGCTTCTATCTGGGTTAGCCGCTCATTACAGGCCCTGGGCCAATGCAGGCATGTTGCTGCTTCACATCACCCCCAAAGATGCTGTTCTGGGGAAGAAAGGCTGCTGGCAGCCACCCTCCTGCCCCAGCACTGTTGCAAGTCCCTAACTCATGAATGAATGAGGTTTTACTGAGAAAGGAGGTGAGGTGTTCTCAAAGGTCTTCCAGTTCTTTTTCCAGGAAAAACCCTTCTTGCCTCTGCAGTCTCCCTGCTGAGACACCAGGTTTGTGTTGTGGTGACAAAGCACCTGCACACACACTCCCTGGGTGCTGCAGCAACTATCCCTGCCTGTGCCATTCCCTTGACTCCCCTTGCCAAGCCCATGAAGCACAGCCCATGTGTGCCACAGCCACTCCAAGGCACAAGAGCCCTCGAGTGCTGCACAGCTCACTGGGCCTTTGTGGGAATGGGGCGGCCCTGCCCTCCACAGGGCCAACTCCAGCCTATACATGGGAATGGCAGCTCCTGGCCCAGCCAAGCGGCTGCACAGGGCCTGTTTAACAGGAGGTAAGTGTATCAGGGAGGGAAGAATGCCATGATCCCCAGCTGGTACTTGAGTGAGACACTCAGGACTGTAAGCTAACGTGGCACCCAGCCAGGACACCAGCATTAATAACTTGTGTTGTACAGAGCCCGGGTGCACCCTGGCCACCGGTGACAGCCAGGCCCTGGGTAAGTCACCTCCGAAAGGAAAAGGCACAGGGCAGCCAGTTTTGGACATGGAGGGAAAAACACTTTTGCCAAGTCACCAACATTCCTCTAAAGATTGATGGGTTCTGCTGAAAAACACACATGTAAATAAACAACTGGACCCACACCTCCTTTGCTTGGCAACCAGAAGGCTGCATACATGGTTGTCAGAGAAGGGTTTTGTTAAGAGTGAGACAGGATTTAGTCTCCCCCTATCTCCCTCAGGGAAATTTGTTCACTGGTGGCTCCCAACCTGAGCATCCTCAGGAATGGAGAGTCATTGAGGATTAACACGGTTCTGTGCCACAGAAACTCCTTTCAAGCCTGTTTGTACTGCTAATTCCAGCAGAGCTTCCCCGGAAGTTTTTTCACACCCTTTTGCAGAAAAGATTCAAACCCTGAAACAGGTGGGGGCAAGGAAGCGCTGGGGAAGAGGAAATGAGATGGCACATGGGGAGCAGGATGCTCTTCTACGACAAAGCTGCTTTTCTAAGACAAAGCTGCTTTTCTGTGACAAAAGCCATGGACAGGACAGAGCTGGGGAAAACATGGCCATGGAAAGGAGAGTAGACAGAAGGAACATCATGTAGGAAAAACACACTGCACACCTCAGGGGCTGAGGATCCAGAGGGTATTTGCGCTGAGAATGGTCCTCTGCTCCCATTTTATTCCACAGCTTCCTACAAGTACTGCAGGACTTTGCAGAGTCCCAACACATTCACTTCTATCTGGGAAGCCTGTGTGGGAGTCACTGGGGAGCTGCATCACCCAGAGCAGAGAAAGCATTCCCTGCAGCCCCTCCTGCCCAGGGAAATGTGATTAGAATAACCAGGAATAGCCCACGCACCCTCTCCCTCCTCCCAGCACTCAAAATCTTGTCCTTGCAGCAGCTCAGGTTAAAGTCATTTGTAGACCTCTGGAAGTCACCCTGCTCTCTGCAGTTTTCCATTTCTGGTTTGCACCCAGCCTGGGGCAAGGAGCTAAAAACAAGGCAAGCAGCAGGAAAGGACCTGCGTGGCCCTTCTCAGAGGCAATACACATGGCTCTGATTGCCTCTCCACCTTTCCAGCCCCAGCTTTGGATGGAGCTCGTTCAGATGGAAGAGGAAATAAGGAACGTTTCCAGTCTAACTGCACCAGACTGTGGAGCAGCAACACCACTGGAACAGCCCAAAGCCCCCTTTTCTCCTTCCAGCTTGTGAGTTTAGGAAATGAGTGGGACTGACCTGTGAGCTCGGGGAGGACGGGGGCACTCGGGAGAGGGGTCCGCTCTACACGGAACTCTAAAAACGAAATGCAAGACAGCTTAGGAATTCATCAAACGCCCCGAGGGAGACCCCACAGAGAGACAGCAGCCAGGGTCTGCTGGGGGAGCAGCCTGCAGCCAGACTGCCACCAGGCCAGTGTCTTCTTTAAACTTATTTATAACTGGTGCTGAAAGATGCTGGACTCCTGCCCTGAAGGCTGAAAGGATCCATTTATCCTTGGAATAAATCTGGCCAGGGCAGGGCGAGTGGAAGGTTCACTGTGCAGCCTCAAGTCTGCTCTGGAGGACTGCTCTGTGACCTGGCCAATCTGATCTCTTGGTGGCAATGCCAGTGGGTGCTCAGTATGTACCACACTCAGCCTGGCACAGGTTTACAATGAGACACTTGAAGCCACTACAGCTGGATTCACAGAGAGCTTCCAGACAGCCAGTAGGCAACATCAACTTTCAGCCATAGTCAGCCTGGGCTTACCTCAGGCAAAGAGGAAACTTCCCATTCCCAGCCCCTAACATCAAAACTTCATAGATCAACCATGACACTGAGGGGTGGAGTAAGGAAGGGATGCTCAGAGTTGCCACCTCTCAAGAAAATAGCAATAGCACAGTCTATCCTAAGTGTGCTCTGCCTTGTTCCTCTGCCTGGCAGAGAGTGGGAGGGAGGAGGGACCTCACAAAGCTCTGAGCAGCTGCGGCACAGCAGGTTCCAGCCATTGACCATGGAGTCCATGTTCTGAGCACATGGCAGGGTTGGGAGATTGAAACCACCCAGTTTGCAGGGGATCTGCAGCCCCCTGGCCCAGCAGATGCTTTGTGGAAGCTGTGAGTGGTCCAGGTGCTGTTGAGAACACAGTGCTGCAGGCACCTGCATTTCAGGTGCCCAGGAGCTCCCTGGCACATGGGATTTAACATTCTGTGCTACTTTCAGAGCAGTGGCAACTCTGGTAAAGAGAGACAGACAGACACAAAGGCAGTGAGACAGGCAGAGCTGCAGGGCCCTTCTGTGTCACAGCAGCAGCCCTACAGAGGAGGCCAGCACAAAGGGCATCAGAGCAGCCTTGGGCTTTTCCTGCCACTGCAGTGTGAGGAAAATCCTAATGAAGGACAGGCTGTTCCCACCTATTCCAGGGCTTCTTCCCTCCCCCTTCCACATCCGTCTCCAATTTAAAGACACACCAAACAGGGGAAAGGGTGAAAGGGGCAGAGCCTGGGTCACGGATCATGCCAGGGGCTCCCATCACCTGAAGGCAAACCAAAAAACAGAGCAGGGAGCTCCACTCACCAGGGAACTGGTAAGTGTAGCCAGGTGCAATGCCAGTGTAACTTCGACTCGCATAGGTGGCAGCTTGGAAGCCTGGATAACCTGGGGAATAAAAAAGGGCTCTGTTACTGCAAGCTGGCAGAGTCCATGCTATCAGTGCCTGACTGCTCACAAGGACCATGAGCACCCTTTGGCACTAGAAAGCAGAAATAGGAGTAATAGCAGAAACACCAGGAGAGTGCTGGGCAGAGCACACAACACCTGCAAGCCTGCAGAAGAGTTTCAGCAGGCCCATTTAATTTTTCCTCAGTCCAAACATGTAAGGACACGGAGATTTCCTTCTCCAACTCACAGCTCCGCAGACTAAGGCTTTCTGATGCAGCTGGATTTAAAAACAGGAGATCAGAGAGGAGGGTGCATTTGAACATTGGTCTCAGTCACTTTTTCACTAGAAGTGCTGAGAAATGCAGGGAGAGCACTTCTTCCTGGCACCTGGCAGAAGGACAACTCCTGCCATTCCCTGGGAAGCTGACCACCTATATGGAACAAGCCTGTGAGAACATAGGGCACTGACTCAGAGATGAATATTTGATTTGAGATCTCTAAAGACATGAGTACATGGATTTCCCAGTGACTCAGCTTGAGCCTTGCTGCTTTAAAATTCAGATGGCTTAGAAAAGGCAAAACCCAAAACCACAGGCTGGAGATTTATTTTCCTTCAATAAGTCAAGTGAAAGCATTAGGGAAAAAAACGCCCTTTTGGAGGTTTTGTTCAGTGACTAACTGCTACTCAGCAGGCTTAGCACCAACAGTCAGGCTGAGTACACCCTGCCCAGCAACACCAGTGATGATCCTGAGCAAACAGTGTTCTCGGGTCAGCTCAGGCCTGGCTCAAATGAATGTGGGAAGAGAGAGAAGCCAGGAACAGTACCCATGCTGGGAAGATCATGCTGACTCTCAGATCCAGGTACAAGGGTTTGTAGACCCGGAAGTGGAGGCTACCAATGACTTTTTTTTCCTGTTTTTAATCTTATCTGAACATATTTGCCTTGGAAGCATTGATAAGACATTAAAACTCAGCCTACCTGTCACAAATTTCTCCTTACAAGATAGTCCCACAATAAAGGTATAGCTTTCCCTGCAATACCAGATACTTGCTATACCTGAAAGGGAGTGAACAGACTAAGACAAAACTGAACTAGAATTTTCAGAGCATTTTCAGTTTTTAAAATGGCAGTGGGAACATTTATATAGACCACTGTTTACAGTGGAAGTCCAGGGCCTTTCTTTAATCAACTAATTCATCAGAAAGCCCGTAGCAGAGTAGGAGCAAGATGTCTGGGCAGTGATTACTCCACACTCAGCTCTGTGGTTACATCCTGTTCCAGGAGAGGCATTAAGGAATTACAGTCCATGTGCTACGGCACTGTGGGACTGTTGAGGAGCTGCTGAGAGGCTGTGCCCGGCAGTCGCAGGGCAGCAGTGACACGTTTGCAGTTTTTCCAGGTGCCACCAGAGGGCAAGTCGCGATCGCAAACAGGTCCCAGCGCCCCCGCAGCGCCCCCGCAGCGCCCCCGGCCCCACACGGGGAGCGCTGCCCTTGGCCGCCCCGCCGCTCCCGGAATAAACCGCTAAGCTGCTGCCTGGCACGGCCGGGAGCGGGGGGAGAGCTGGGGAGCTGCCCGGGGGCTTACCCAGCATGCCGATCCCCAGCATGAAGGCATCCATCCCGTAAGGCATGACTCGGGACCGCCCTCGTGCCGAGCCCGTTGGGGACATCACCTCCTTCGGCTGAGCCTTTTTACACTCCACCTGTCACAACAAAATAAGGATCAGACTTGGTTGTCATGGACGCAGGACGCTGCCACAGAGCACAGGCAGGCCAGGCAGGGCTGCCTACGCGACACCACGTCCCAGCTCCAGCCGCCACCATCAGCCCACTCCACTGCCCTTCCTTGCTATCCCCATCTCCAGCCTGCTCACTGCCAGCCTTCCCTCACTCTGCAGTAACCACAGGCACTGGGGAGTTTAAACACTGCTTTTCTCCTCCTGGTATATCTCCTTGATAATCTGCTTGGCTCTGCACCAGGACCTCAAATCCTAATTTTCATCATTTCTGAATAAAGGTAAAACCTGCCCCCTCTCAGGCCACCACGAGGTTTTGTTTAATTTCAAAACCTCTGAGCACGGCACAATTTCTCGTTATGGTTAGCTCTCCTCTTGAGAACACGGTATTGTGCTGGCTCACCTCCACATGGTGAGTTATTTCCCAGGTTGACTGCCATGATTCCAGGGGAAAGGCTCAATCCAATTCCCCACCGCAGAGCAAAATTAGTTGGGACCCAAGTGCCTCACACCCTTCCCCTGCCCTCTCCTGTACCTCTATTCCTGCTCCCCCAGGTTCTGTCCCAGACACTCACCATCTTGTTGTTGATCTCATGGAAGTGGATTTCACACACTTTTTCCACAATGTCTTCACTTTCAAATGTGACAAACCCAAACCCTGAAGAAAAGGCAAAACTCCTTGATCAGGTCAGAGCTCTCACAGTTTGCACCCGCTATCCACAGCCTTTTATTGGCAGGAGAATAGGACAGTACAATCAACCCTTTCTAAAACAGCTGTCACTCATCTTCCCTCTCCAGCAAATCCTGCTTTTATGCACAAGCACAGGGCTGTCTCCTTGTACATTCTCCTTTCCTCCTCATCCTGTACTTTCCACCGTCTCTGAACTCAACTGCTCTCAAAACCAGTTTTTGTTGTGTTTTTGTTGTTGTTGTTGTTTTGTTGTTTTTTTTAAACTTTGCTATGTGCAAAACCACACAGCTGGTAACACTGGGGAGGATCTGGGCAGACCCTCACACAAAGAGTCAGTGGGGGAACCAACAGCTGCTTGCCAGGTCATCACCATCCTTGCTAAATGCACCCCACCAGCAGGAACACCCTGCAGTTCCCTCAGTAGGCACTGGCCATAAAGCCTCCTGTGAGCAGGCACATATCAGCAGTGCAGCTGCACAGAGCGAGGCAGACACAAGCACAGCAATTTGCAAAGTTTCACCGAAGTAAGGTTTGTATCTGGGGTAAGGCAGGATAGTGTGATCCTGGCCCCTGGCCCATGCTCACACCTCCTTTCTCTCACCAGCCCCTTTGCTGACAGTTTTGGCAAAGCCTGGCTTGGGTGGGCAGACTGAACTCCTCTCAGCTGACTGCAACCGTTTCCAGAAAACTGAGGCAGGTGGGAGGATGTCTTTAAGCTTGCTGTACAAGCAAGCTGGGATTAAGCAGAGCTTTTGGCTTTCCAGAACTGGCCAGTTCCATGGTGCTTTAAAATAACTTTTAAAAGCATATGGGGATCCACTGCCCAGAACTCCACCTTTCTCCCATGAGCTCAGGAATTCAAGAGCAAAACCCTGATGCCAAAACAAGTCCTGAGCTCCATAAGGCCTGCTGTGCCCCAGGCTGAGCCCCTTGCTAATGACACAGTGGCTGGCAGCTCTCCCTGCTCCTTCCCAAATAACTCTTTCATAGTGCCATTGACTGGGAGGTACCCAGGGTACCTCTCAGGAGGAACGGGGGTTAACACTTCTTTCCCTTTAAGATGAAGCTGGAGCAACATCCGAGGCCTAGTAGTCAAGAGTAGTTTTAATGGCTTTAGAAAAAAGCAAAAACCTGAAGGGCACAGAGTGCTCTTGCTGCTGTGGGAGCAGAGGTGCTTGGAAGTGCTTCAAACAACACACATGAGAGCAGCCAACACAGGGCTGTTAATGGCACTGATTGGGAAGAGGCAGAAGCCAAGTTTGCAGGTTAAGTTGTGGCCAGTAAATCTCTGAATTGGATGCAAGAATCAAGCCCTGCCACACCACCAGGCAGTCGGTCTGAGGACTCACCAGGAAGGCAGGAGGCAGGGACACCCATGGGTGGGCTGGGTCCGGATGGCACAAATAGTACAGTCTTGCTCCCATCCTGTAACCAGACTCCACCAGCAAGACTCGGGTAAGAAAAGGTGACCCGGGAGCTACCAGAGGGCTCTGGGCCGAGGAAGGGGTGAGGAGCAGGCACTCTTCAGGCTCTCATGTCAGCTTTCCCAGAGCTCAGATTACTCGGGACAAGGTAAGACACACACTGCGGGCTGGAGCCACGGAGGTGAGCAGACAGGGGAGGGGGCTGTCTCCTCTCACGTATCTGCAACTCGGCGAGTTTACAGCACAGGAAACGCACTGGACAAAAGCTCTCTGTGCTGCAAGGGCCGCTGGTAAAGGATGCAGATGCAGAAGAATGGGGCGACTGGAGGCAAGATAAAGAGCAGCTGTGACAGCATCCCCTGCTGCCGAGATACCGACCCTTCCCTAGGCAAGGCAGGAGGCAAACCCTCTGCAGTTCCCTCTCCTGTGGCCAGAAGGCTGCTCTCACCTCGGTGTCGGTTGGTTGTCTTGTCAAACATCAGCATCGCATCGTCCACCTGCAAAAGAGAAGGGCTGAGATCAGATTACTGCTGCTGTCACAAGCATCCTCTGATACAACTGTGCAGAGCTTCCTGGGCCTCCTCAAACCTGAGGGGATCAAGATGAGACTTCCTACCTCCAATAAGGAAACAGGGTGTCCAAATACACATAGAGCAGGCATTTCCCCAAGCCACAACCAGCACAGTCCCCCCACCAGCCCGGGGCAGGTGCTGCCGAGCTGAGCCCCCTCGGCCCAGCCCCTGGCAGCAAGCGACCCCGATTGTTTGCCTGAGGCTTCAGCCAGGGGGCAAGGAGCAGGGAAGGCATTGTTCCCAAATCCCGGCCTCAAAGGAGAGGAGAATTAAAGGGGGGGAGACAAGCAAAGCTGGAGAGGGGAGAGGGATAAGGGGCCTCCCAGCGACAGGGGAAGCCGAGGCCTCAGACAACAGAGCCTGCCTGGGAAAGCTGGGAAGCGCCCCCACCCCCACCCCAGAGGAGCCTTTCCTCTAAGTGAGGTTTCCCACTGCTGGAGGCTGTAATTAGAGCAAATTTACTGCAAGGCCTGAGCAGGGCTGCCTTCCCGGGGGGAGGGGCGGCCGGATCCCATCCCCCAGCCGGCCTGGGGCTTCTCTCCTCCCTGGCGAGCACATCACCGCCTGGTGCCATTTTTCCCCCCATCTTCCCGCGGGTGCTGCCTTGTGGAGCCACACCCGCGCTACTCCGCAGGTCAGGCCGAGCAGGGTTAAAAAATACACTTCAATCCCCTCCGTGTAAGCCCCAGTGTAAACCTGTCCCACTGACCCATCCCTCCTCTCTAATACCACTGCCTTAATCCGATTATGAAACTGGACGTGCAAGTGCTCAGGGGAGGTGGCAGCAGTCTTCGGCCAGCAGCTGCCCTGGCCCTCCTCCTCCTCCATGCGAGGCAGCCGCTCCCAGTGTGGCAAACCCTGCATGCCCCCAACTCCTCAGGATTGCTCCCTTGCCTCATGCCAGGAAGCATCTGCATTGCTGCCTTCTCCAAAACAGCCACTGGTGAGGGCAGAGCACTGCTCCTGCCTTGGCAGACACAGCCACAGGCTTTGCCCATGGACAGCCCACAGCTCAAGTCAGAGAAGGGAGAGATTTCTACCCTCAGCCCCCCAGGACAACACGGGACATCCAGCTCCACCTCGGTGCCAGGTGGATGGAAGGAGCCCTTGTTAACGTTTCCAGCACCACCATAAGCAGACAGAGATCGTATTTGATACCCTTGGCCTTGTCTAAGACATACGCTCCAGGTGACAACAGACAACCTGCCTCCTGCTCATCTGGCACTCTTCCTCTCCTGGCTCAGCCTCCCTCAGCCAAACAACAAACACCTGAGAAATGTGCCAGGCATCCAAGCTGGAGCCATCGGGGACATAAGACTTCACACGGAGCTGAAACAACTCCTCAGTGGCTTCCCAAGACACAGTCAGGGAGATGGGCACTAAAGGGCAGCTCATCACACTGCCAATTCCCCATTGTCACTTGCTCCTGCACCTGCACCGTGTTTCTCTGTTGTGTGCTGGGGAGAAACCTGACATGACTTTAAAAAATTAACAAAACTAGGCATTAAAACCTCTTTAACTATTTTTATCTAGATACATTCCTCCACTCAGTTTACAAAAAGGCTGGGGAAATAGCTGTTCTCCTCCCCAGAAAACATTCTCAGGAAGCTCCCAATGGTATTCTGAGGCAGTGCCCCTCCACAAGGCTTCAACTCAGGTAGCTGGAGACCACAAATCCATCACAATGAGAGATGGGCATGAGAAATAAAAACAACCCAGGGGTGATAAGCACAGTCCTGCTGCCAACTGACTCTGCCTGACCAGCCCTCTTCCTCTCTGAGCCTGGGAAGCAGGAGCAGTTCCAAGTGGCAAAGCCCAATGCACACAAACCCACAGTACAGCAATGTCCTGGGCAATGGCCAGGCACTGCTATGGTGCTTGAGCACTCAAGGTACAGATGTGTAACCACTTCATCCCAAACCACACACCATATGCAGAGAGAGCTGCAGCCTTCTTCCATCTAATAGTCTAATATCAACGATCTGAGCTTTTTTCTTCAGATTCTGTTTTGAGATCAGATGTCTACCCACCACCCCAAAATGTACTTACCTTGCAAAAATATATTTATGATAATACTGTACTCTGAAAGCTGTCTCCTGCTATAAACTCTTAAACAGATATCCAGGTGTCTACACACACAATATGTGAAATAATCTCACTCAACTCCAGGGCTTCGACTCTCTGTATGGCTACAACTGACAGATTTTATTGCCCTTAAAACCTACCATAAGCATCTTTATGTCTCCTTCCAAAGGTGGTCTCTCACAACAGAGAGCTGTGAAGTAAAGCAGGGCATGGATCCCCCTCTAACTCTTCCCGCAGGGGATACACCTTGTATCCCACACAACCCAGGCAGATCCTCGCACTGAGGTGATGGAAGCACCCACCAAAGCCACGCCTGCCCCGACTCCACAACCAGCCATAACTGGGCAGCTATTGTGGCCGTGAACCATCAACCATCATACACACACACACACCTCCCCCCTCTCCCTTCCCCGTCGGGCCCTTCCCGGCTGGGCCGCGCCGGGCCCCAACAAAGACGGCCGCCGGCGGGGCCGTCGCGATGGCAACGCGGCCGCCATGGCAGCTGGGGCCCGGATTAGCGCCTCACAAAGCCGCCCCGCAGCGCTCCGTGCCCGCGGCCTGCGATGGGCTGCGGGAGGGCACCCAGTGTGGGCCTCCAGCCCCCGTTGGGTGCCCTCCCGCACCCTACCCCGGGCGAACCGTCGCTCCTGGGGGACTCATCGCCTAGTTGTGCCGCGGAAAGGCGCTGGGGGTCCTGGCAAGTTAGATACGAGTCAGCAGCAAAAGGCCACCGTGTCCGGGGGGCATCAGGCCCAGCATCGCCGGCCGGGGCAGGGAGGGGATTGTCCCGCTCTGCTGTGACCTGGGGCGGCCTCGCCTCGAGTACTGTGGGCAGTTTTGGGCACAATAAAGAAACGATATTAAGCCATTAGAGAGCGTTCAAAGGAGAGCCAAGAGGATGGGGAAGGGTCTCGAGGGGGTCATATGAGGAGCGGCTGAGGGCACTTGGTTCAGCCTGGAGAAGAGACTGAGGGAACACCTCATTAGGGTCTTTAACATCTTCCCAAAGGGCAGTGGAGGGGCAGGAACTCTCTTCATTCCCGTGACTTGAGGAAACAGCATGAAGCTGAGCCAGGGGAGGTTTAGGTTGGTTATCAGGGAAAAGTTTTGCACTCAGACAGTGGCGGGGCACTGGAACAGGCTCCCCAGAGAAGTGGTCACAGCACCAACGCGTCTGAATTCAAAAGGCATTTGGAACACTCTCAACCTGGCCTTGAGTGCTAGGATTGGGCAGCCAGAGTTTCACTGGGCAACCCGTGCCTCACCACCCTCACAGCAAAGAACTTCCTCCTGATATCTGATCTAAACCTACTCTCAGTTCGAAGTCATTCCCCTTGTACTGTCACTACATGGCTCCTGCAAATGACTACCCCTGGGAACCTGGTACTTTGAGTTTGAGGAAGCAAGACAGGATAACTTGGTGTTCCCTGCTCTCTCTTCTCTAGATCACAGGAGGAAAAACGAGCGAAGTTTCTCCTGCCACATCCTAGAAAACTGTGTGGTCACACTTGGAAGAAGAGTAAACAAGGTTATAAAGCCCTCTGCTCAAAGAGTTCAGTCCTCCAAGGAAATGCTTTAAAAGGGCATCCCAACAATTCCTTTTCACACAGACCCAATCCAATTTCAGAAGTAATAGTGGAGCCAGATGACTTGGAAAGTCTATCTGAAAAAATAGTTTCTAAGATAATGATTACATGACTGAAACCAGCTCCTCTCACTTAAAGGTGCCACAATTGTGAATGATCCATCCGGCCTTGGCCAAAAGGCCTGGATTTTTTTAACAGTTTAATCCCACTCTTAATATCTTTCAATCTTCCATTTCAGTCCTAGGTGTCTGCAGAGAAGAAGCCAATGGCAGCCTCATGCAGATTTAAGAGAACAATAATTTCCTACACAAGTTCTATGAGAAATGTTGGATGCACTTGCAAAAGGTTAGATGTTGAAAGTTGAAAATATTTAAGAAAAGCGTTTGTAGAGACAGGCATCTTCTACCTGAACAGCAAATAAAAATGGCTGGGCTGGTCCTAGAAGGAACCATGGCAAGATACTTATAGAAAAGCCAGGCAGAATAATAACTGCTGAGACAGCTTCAGTATGGGAAACTTAAACCTAACTATCTAGAAATCACTTGGCTATCCTGACAAGAAGGGCATTAGAACCATGTGATGTTCTCCCAGCTGCCACGGCAATTCCAGGGAGGAGGATGCATGGACAAAGAGCCTGGATCCAGGGAGGATGTCTGCTGCACCTACATGCCACCATGACAACACTTCTTACCCCACTGTGCAGACTTGCTCTCAAAACTCTGGGAATGAGACTCAGCCAAAGGAACAGAACCTGCTCCATGCCACAGGTGAGCAGAACAGCCTGTCCAGGTGTTCCTGCCCACTCTTGCACGGGCACCTGGCAAATATCAGATGAACCCCTGAAGACCTGAATGACCATTGCTGCTACAGTGTTTTTGGCTTTGTGCCTACCAGATGCAGAGCACAGAGAACCCTTTGTTCCAGAGGCATTGTTACCACAGGCCAAACTGCCTTCTGCCGCAAGAGAGGTGATCAGATTCCTCTTCTCCTCCCCTCCCCATCTGTTCATTGCAACCATGTTACGTGTGAGAATTTGCATAAATTGCCCTCTGCTCTGTGGAAGAAAATCCAAAATCCAGTTTGGAAATCCACAGCAGGTTGACAACTAGCTTTGATCCCTGAAATTTCCAGAGAGCAGCAGATTAAGGATTAATTAACAATTCTCCCAATCCAAAGTGAGAGAAATCATGCCCACCATAAGCACAGAAGCAAGCCTTCTTTTAAAGACATTCCCCATCAGTATCTGAAGGTTCTCCGAGCAGGGAAAACTCATTTCACATACCCAAGCCAACCACACCATTTTTCTGGCAGGTGTACACGAATATGCATTTGTGACAGACATACAAACCCTCATCAAATCCAGCCTCGTGGATACAGTGGTTGTCTCTTGTCGAGACAGTACCTGAGTCATCACCCGAGTGAGATCCCAGAACCTCTCAGGGAGAGGGTCCAGTATTTGGACAGAGTATTAAGTAGCAGCCTAAAGGTCAGAACCCTCCTCAGACCTCAGCAGATCTTTTTTCTTCTTTGCCTGCAGGGTATTTTTAGAGAGCAGATCTCTCTCTGGGCATGAGCTGCCTCACAGGGAGGCTGAGCTTTCACGATCGACTCATCCACACAGGCAGATCACCTGCAGGCCTAGGGAGACATATGCAGACTGGTTTTAAGCACTTTTCAAGCACCATTGGTGCCACGACTGATTAGTGAGTCATGCAAAGACGCCACTGTAAATGTATTTCCTGCACTGCTGCTTCATGAAATGCAAAAGCACACAACAAAACCATGAGCTCAAACACCTCATTTGGGTCCAGGCCCCCACTTCTTCCAGGACCTCTGCACTTCTGGTTTCTGGAAAGATCAACTTCTCTTCTAGTGAGAAACAGAAGACTGGCTGCACCAAGTTAGAGCAGAGCTCTGCTTTGCCCAACACTTCTCAAGATATCAACCAACAACAGAAAACTTTGGAAGAACAGAAAGACAAGACAAGAATATTACCATGGACCCCAGAATACTCCATCATCTTCCAAGCTATTTGTGATTTGGGGATTTTCTGAATTCAAAGAGGTGCCTGTGTATTTAAAAAGACCTTCCAGTAAATTACTCAATTATTTCTGAGCTATGCAAATTTTAGCAACAACATCCTGCAGCAAAGATTTCACAGTTTAGATAAGTTCCATAACAAAAAACCCTTATAAGTTTCAAGATAGGAGGAGGCTTAGAACAAATATGACTTTCTCCACCACAAAACTTCATCAGATCAACTCTTGAAAGATGATCTGAGTTCTTTCAGTTTAGATTTGGCACAAATAACAAGAGACCCAACAGTCCAAAAAAATTACTCTGATGGAGAAACCCTTTTTCTCCCCAAAATAAAACAGAACAACATGTTCCCACAGGTTAAAGTGGAAAAGGAGAAAGCTGTGACTTGAACTCCTTTGGCTTCTCATACATGTTGGACTAGCTCTGCCTGAGGTGGTAGTGCAAGATACCTTCCTTCTCTCTTTCTGTTTCAAGTTTCAGTAAGGGTGGCAGCCTGAATCTAGAGAGGCTGTTGCAATACTTCCTTGTGCTGTCTAGAGATCTCCAACACCATCCAATTTAAGCCAAGACACTTGGCTACACATGCTGTGTCTTTCCAGGACTTCTGTCTTAGGGTTGAAAATATAATCTCCTTTAGAAAGCATGTGCATGGCCTGTATCTCAGAGAGATTCGAGTTTGGAACCAGAGAAGCGCTTCCTAGAGATCCCACTATGTTCAAAGCCCCGGCAGTTGCACCTGACAAACCACAGAAAGTTTGAGCCCCCTTCTCAGTCTCTCACTATGCTAAAAAAAACCCCTTTGTATTTTCTTTTTCAGGAAAACAGCAGCCCATATTTTTTAGTCAGTTTTGGAAGAGAAAAAAAAAAATAAAATTAAGTGACCCCTCTGAAGCACCGAAACTCACACTGCATTTGGGATCCTCTTTGAAGCTTTACCTTTTGTGCCTGTTAAAACCAAGTATTTTGATATGAAGAACTGGGGTACCAGCCTCTTTATCCCTTAGTAATACTCATGGATTTCCTCTTTACACATTTTCATCTTTCTTTTGCCACTTCCATTTTACAAAGCTGAGAGGAGGTTTTGGACACAGCAAGGAAAGAAAACAAAAAAAAAACCAGGAGAGCAAGTGGAAATGCCAAAATGGAAAAAAAACAGACTTGGAAATTTTGTTTTATGAAATAGAAAACCTTTTCCTCTGCAGTCCAGCTAAACCTCCACTTTTTTTCCTGCTAATGAACATATGAGGTGTGTTGCTTCTGACCCGAGATGCACCAACATGAGCTACCTTGGTAAACTTGAGAGCTGCAGTTCACGGATTTGGACTGGAGAGAACATTATGATAATCTAATTTGATCTCATCTGTTCTGCAGGCCATAGCACTTCCTCCTGTAATTCCTTCAGCACGTGCATGCTTTCTGTCTGAGCTAAAATATATTTTTTAAAAGCATCTATCTAATTTAAAGGCCTTAAGTGGTGGCAAATCTAACACACACTTAGGCTCGTGGCCTGAGGGTTACCTAAAAGATAACCTTCATGCAAAAGCTATTCAGCAGCCTGGACTCCCCCGTCCTCAGAAGCAGAGGATGATCTCTCCCTGAATCTGAGACCCAAACTGAGCTTGTCACTGGATTCTCCAAGACTGACTAAAAATCACCTCTGGGAAACTGGTACTTTGAGAAATCAAGACGGGATAACTTGGTGCTCCCTGCTCTCTCCTCTCTAGACCCAAAGTGTTCCCTGGACAAGCAGAAGGAAAGAGGAGCTATTTTTCTCCTGTCAGATCCTAGAAAACTGTGGGGCTACTCAAAAGAAAAGGGAA
This sequence comes from Serilophus lunatus, assembly GCA_013399895.1. Taxonomy (NCBI): domain Eukaryota; kingdom Metazoa; phylum Chordata; class Aves; order Passeriformes; family Eurylaimidae; genus Serilophus; species Serilophus lunatus. The sequence continues at coordinate 343,733 of VXBA01003908.1, forward strand.
CAGAGTTACAAAGCCCTTTCCTCAGAGTGTAAGTCATCCAAGGAAATGCTTTAAAAGGGCATCCTTAACAATTCCTTTTCACACAGTCCCAATCCAGTTCCAGAAGTAGTACTGGACCCAAACGACTTGGAAAGTCTGTCTACGAAAATATTTTCTAGGGTAAGGATAACACGAGTGAAGCTTCAGCATCTCTCACTTAAAGATGCCATAAATGGAGATTAAGACCAGAGTCAGGTGCCTGGAGCACCTCTAAAGAAGGGATCCTGGGAGGCCTTAAACAGCCACCAAAGAGCCTGTGTATCAAAATCATGTTTTCCATGAGGCACATCTGAAATTTAAGGCAACAGGTTTTTCTTAGCCCTGCAAACCAAACATCAGCAGATTCAGAGCTCAGAACCCCCAAGCTGAAGGTCCTTCTGCCAGTCCAGAAAGCAATCTGACATAACCAGTTCTTGCCAGTCTCTGACATCAGGACACCTGTTAGCACATGATCATTAAACAAGAGCAACGTAACAGCACAACACCCCAAAAGAACTGGAAAGGACTGCTCAGAGCAGAGCAACTGTAACTGCCTGTGAACAGAGTGCTCCATGGCATGCTTCTGTTTCAAATTAACAGGGATACAGTGAAGTTTAAAGGAGACTACGCCCAAGACATTTTGTTTTCCTATCAAACGCATCCATCAGCAAGTCAAACAACCCTGAGATACATGAACACCACCACCTTCAGTGGTGGCACCTTCAATGACACCATGTAAAAGCTCTTGAGGAAACAACAGTTTGCTTATTTCTAACAGAAAATGAAACCACATAGAGCTAACAACTGGCAAACATAGGCATATCTGATGACTTTCTCTTAGGACAGAAATACAGAGCCCCACTTTGCACAACAGGACATGCAGATTTGACTTCAGAAGTTGAACAAAGGTTCTGAGCAAGTTTGTCCCAAACTTTCTACCTAAAAGTTTCAGCAATATGGCAAAATTGGTTACAAAATTCCCCTTAATCTCAACAATTATATGTTTTAACGTAACATCACCCTTTTGCAGGATCTTTTAATAGAAAATTAATACCACAGCCTTTATCCCCACATTCTGCAGTTCCCATGGTACTTTCCTCCATATCCATGATGGTGTCAGCAGTGCTCTAGCCAGGTTACTGTCCACCAAACTGTGTTCTGTCTCCCTAACTGGGCAGAAAGGTCCCAACAGCTACAGAATCCAACATTTCCTGCCCCAAAGAGCAAATCCATGCACACCACCAAACAAGAGTGAAACAGTTGCAACGTCCTGCCACAGAGGTGACCGCATTCAGCACTTGGGTGTGATCCCCTTCAGTTCCTAATCCCATTAAAAATACTGGAATCCTTCAGTCTAATACTGTTGAGATCACTCCCGAGGATGCTGACAATCTCCTGATGCAGCTGAAAGGCCAAGACCAAGTCCCCTTCCATCGCCTGATTCAGTCCAAACTCACAATTGCACACCTGGTGGTCAGGGACCATGGCACAAGTGACTTCCAGCCACAGAAGCCCACCCTCCCCTAAGCCAGAGTAACATCAGGGACAGTCATAGTGCCAAATTTCCTTTAAATATCCAAAATTTACACCACTTGCCCAAGACTCAGCAGGGTAAGTTTCAGGACCCAAAAGCTTATTTTTAATAAAGGATTATCAAAATATCAATCAAAAGGTTTTGAGTTAGAAATAGGCCAAAATCAGCAGATGCTGGAGCCACTTTTTTAAGAGTGTCTACAAACCTTCCTCCAGCGTTTCAACAACCTGTAAATCTGCGAGCCACAAGAAGCTTCTGGACAGGGAAAATCTGGAAAACTTTCATTTCCCCCGGCCGAGGTCCCAGCAACTCTGGGAACAAGCACAAACTCTGTTTCAAATCACCACAGGGCAGGAGTCACTGACTGTAGCCCCTACAAAGGCATTACAGCCAGCCAGTGTCTGTAACTGACCTTCAATCTACTTAACCCTTGCAGAAGACTTGCAAGCTCCTAATCCCACCCCCACACAAGTTCAGAAAACTCATTTTGTCCCAGAAGCAACAGCTTTGATCCAATACCACTCAAGAGACTTACCTTCCCGAACTGCTCGAAGTATTGTTTCACATCCTCCACAGTAGTGTTCACAGACAGACCACCCACAAATATCTTCTTCGTTCGGGTCACCATCTGGAAAAGAGGACAGGAATTCACCAAATAAACCCAGAGCAAGCAGAGAACAAGACTCAAAAGGCCACTAACGCCCCTCCAATGCTGGGAAGTGCTGGCCCTTCTGCTGCAGCTGAGCTTCCACCTTCTCAAAGCCCTCTGGCCAAAAACAACTGGCAGATCTGTCCCACACCAGACTGATGCTCTCAGCCTCACTCAACCTGATCCTGCATGCCAGCACCCAGCCACCACCTCCTCATCAGAAAGCACGTTACCAGCCTGTGGCACTGTGACAGGACCCAAATGCGTGGGCACAGCTGTCCCCTTCCCAGCCCTGCCATTTGGCACAGCCACTCTCCTCCAGGCAACTCCAGAGGTGCCTGCTCTGCTCCCAGAGTGGAAGCATGGAGAGGAGGCCTGCCAGCACAAACAGGCTCTCCAGGCATTACCCTCCCACCCCACAAACTGCGCAGCATTCAGTCTTGAATGGAATAAGCCTAATTTCACACCCACTCCCCCAGTGACTTAAATGGAGCTCAGTCAACTCCTAGTTTAATCTCTTTTGCCTCTGCAAGAAGGCCAAGGGAAGATGCCTCTGACACTTGTCACTGATGCAGCTAGGACACAGAAGAAAACCAACTACCCTGAGAGGGGCCATGGCTGCCAGGCTGAGGCACACCAACATCCTTTGAACTGGCTCTCCAGCTGCACCCTCCCCTTAGCTGCTTGGCTACACCCCTGCTCTCAGAGGAACACATGGTCCTAATTACCCCAAGGAGCATAGGGCTAATCCGCAGCAATTCCCTGGCTTGGAGAGCAGCCCGTTCTAACACTAAAGCACCTTCTGTCACCAAACTGCTTAATGGAATTAACCCAATTCCTACCATGTGCTTCCTGGCTCCAGTTACTCAGGATACCTGCTCACCAGTTGTTCTCAGTGCCTGAACCCCTCCACTCCCCTCCTAGCACCAGTCTCCTCTTCCCACTCTGCTTTGTGACACAGCTTCTCCCCAGGTCTTTCACCCATGACAGCACTTGGAATAGAGACTCTAAACTTCAAGACTCATATCCAAGAGCCAAGTTAAAGGAAGACTTGAACTTGAAGGCAGTCTCCAGCTGCTGCTGGTTCCTCAGTTAAAGGCTTCTAGCTGCACCCCAGGAAAAAGTTCCTGCCACTGCACTTTTCAACGACAGAGCCTCTTGTAGATAAGGTACAGCACCAAACTCCTTCTGCCTTTTCCAGTGCTGAAGCACATAAGGGCATTTCACAAAGTGAAATCCTTCTCCCCTTCCCTGCCAGTCATACACACATACTACACTCTTCCACCTGTATCACATGGCAACATGGAGTTGTTCTGTTATCTCCTTTGCCCTGGAACTTCAAACACTGTCTGCAACCTCAGAAGGACTAAGTTCATCCTGGGCAGCATTTAATCCACCAGCTTTAACTAGGGCATCTTAAAGTACAACCATGGGGCCTCCTGGTTCCTCCAGTGCCACACAAACCCCCAGCACTGCGCTCCAGGTGTGTCCTGACCAAACCCCAGGGAGTGACTCTGTTGTGTGCACTGATGACCCTGCACAGAGGGACAAGATTCACCATCACGAATTTGCACCCTCTGGGGTGCAAGGGCTGCCTGCAGTGCTTACCTTGGGCTGTGCTCGGCGGGGGAACGCTACCTTCGGGTCAATCTGAAAGAGATGTGGGGAAGAACAGGTGAACACGCTTTTCCTACCTATTTACAGGCACAAGGCTTCCTCCGTGTGCACATCTGTCTCTGCCCACGTAGCACCTTGCTAAAAACCCAAGGAATCTACCTGAAGTACATAAAATGAAGCTGGCTGCAGACATCTTTCCCTCTTGGTAAGGTGTAATTCAGGGAGACTACAAGTCCCAGCATGCAGTGGTCCACCTCTGGCTGAGCGCTGGCCAGAGGCACCAAAAGCCCATCACATGCTGGGATTAACAGGCTGGACTGCACCCTCCCGCTCAGCCTGCCCCTGGGTGCCCTCCATCACCAGCCTCATGTTAAAAGGGCTTTCTTCTGCCTTTTTGCTTCACCCTTCACTCTGCCTACAAGTACAGACTTCACCTGGGTAGTAACAGGACAGAAAATCAGCAGCGCACAAAAATCCCAACATTTCATCCCTTCAAACACAGGGCGAAGCAATGCAAGACAAGACAGGATGGCACAAATTAACCCGAGGAGTGCAGGCTGCAGAGGACGCGGCCGCAGGGAATGTGCTGCTCCTCTCCCCAGGCCGCGCCGCACACAAAGCTGCGATGTCTCCCTCCCTCCCTCCGCGGGCTGAGCCTCCATTGTGCCTGTTCAGCTTCCCTATAAACCTGCTGCCGGCCGGAGCCGCCGGCCCCGCGCCGCCATCCAGGTGCCGCGCGTTCTGCTGGGCTCAGCACGGATGAGCCCGTGCCTGCACTGCCCTCACACCACCACCGGCACCACCACAAAAACCTGGGACGACACTAAGGCAGCTGCAAGTCAAACACCCACAAAGCCTCCTCTCCTTCTCAGCCACCACCTTTCTTTATAGCCTATTTTTACAGCAACTCCTGAAAAGTTACATCACATCGGGGATGATCCAGACCTACAAATCAGCTTACAAAGACCTGTGGTAAAGGCAGGTCTGGCTCATCCCTGCACTTGGATGGACTGCAGCTGGAAGGGCAGCCTGGAGCATTGTCCCATCAGCCCGGCAGCTCCAACAGCCCAAAAGGAAGCTGTGTTTCTCCAGCTCCTCTCACTGCTTTGTTCAGCTTTCCAGCCTGGCTGCCCTCCCATCCCGCATCCTTTCACTTGTCACACAGGCCCAGAGCTTGGCCCCCCTGTGCCCTTCCACCAGCTTCTCTCCCTGCCTTCCCCACCTCCATCCTGACTCACAGCTTACAACATAAATAAACTCAGCACGTAGGTAAACAGAGGCAAAAGTGAAGAGCACAAATAAACTCAAAAATAAACCTCTCTCCACAAGCTCCAAGCGCCAGCAGATTAGCAAACCCTCTGTCCAGTCCCTGCCCTTCCTTGCACACGCACACAGCCCCACTGCTTCCTGGCTAGTGCAGACACCCACAGCAAATTCTGAGGACAGGGGACGGCAGGAGACCAGGAGGTTGATGGCAGATAATAAGCAAAAACAATAATCTACTGTCTTTTACTTCTCAGCCAGCGTCATTCAGCTCCTGCCAATAAGATGCTTTCATACTCAGCAATGCTAAGCTCAGCCTCATTTTCTCATTACCCTGAGTGTGATCAACTGGGCAGAGATAACGTGTCCTCCTGGCTGGAGGGAGCAGGCAGTCATTTCACAAATTCTTCTGCACAACCAGCTATTGTTGCAGGTAGAGGGAGGCCGGGGTGACCGACTGCAGGCGCAGCCCTGGGAACATGCGGAGGGGAGCGAGTTCAGTGCTGGACTCAAGTTACTCAAACTGGACTGCTCCTTGGTGGCTGGAGTCTTTCCTAATTAAAGCAAAAGCACTGGTACCTTATTCCCTCATTTCTGGTGTTAAAACAAATAGCCCTGGAGGAGTTGTGTTTCAGTGTCACCCACTGACGTAATGGATCCTTTTTACAAACCTAGATAGAAATCTGCTAAGAGCATTCAGAACTGCTCAAATTGTATCCAGAAAAACCAAAACCCCAGCTCAGGCTGCACTGAATGGAAGTCACCAGAACTCAAATCACTTCCCCTTCACACTGCAAGGCTTTGGGGATGAGAATCCCACTGTTGTTGCAGGTGTAACAGTGGGCCAGCCAGGACCTCAGTAAAGCTCTTCAGGCCAACTACAGCACCATTTCATAGCTCAGGTCACCTAACTCCTGTGTTAACCCAGCTGGTATCAGTGTCCCAAAGCATGGGAGGGATCTGCAAAACCTCAGGAATGGGTTCATCACACCTCCACCACTACCTTCGCCCTGCTGGTCCACGCTGCCCAAGAGATGCAGATTGTTCCCTCCACTAAAAAAGACAAACCCAGCAAAAACTCAGTAACAAAGCAATGACAGGGCAATCCAGCACTGCCAAGTGCTCTTCCCACTGTGTATAAAGAAGCAGCTCAAGGCAGTGGCCAGCTGCAGCTTTACAAAGTCACCCAAATCTTTCACCTTGAGACTGTAAAGCAAATTCTCATATCAAGTATTTTCAAAAATAACCCCACAGGCTGCTACTATCTAGCTTGCAAACAAAGAGGAATCTGAAAAGGACAAGGTTTCCCTGAAGAATCAGGCCAACCACCCTCATTAGGGCAGGAAGAAACACAAAACAATGAAGCAACAAGTTGAGTAGACACTGTCTATCAAATGCTGCTTGACAGGGGACAGCAAGGCTCAAGAGAAGGCTGGTCTTACAGGACACCAGGCCTTTTCCTGAAAAGTTTCATAAAACTCTAAATTAAGACTCAGATGAGTTTTTGTCATTTAACCCATGACTCACGACAGAGCCTTTCAGCTCAGCAGGGAAAAAGCATATGGAGGTTCCATGCACTACCACAAAAATCAACCTCTCATGAGGCAAAACTCCCCAGAACATCTGACCCAGCTGAAAACCACACTAAATAAAATTAAGAAGGAAGGGGGAAGAGGATCAAAGTTCCTAACAAAGGCAGGCCCTGGTGAAACTGCCCCCATTCTCCGTGCCGCACTGGCAGGGCGAGAGGAGCAGATGCAGCCAGGAATTTCAATGGCTGGTCGGTCCCCATGCGCCCTGTGCCACGAGGCCCTTCTGTTCTCCTGCAGAGCCCACTGTCCACCCCTGCCCTGCCCGTCCCTCCCTGTCCTTGCGGGCTGCACTGTGGGCTGCAGGGCGGATTCACATAGGCAGCAGTGCTGGTTTGGGGAGAAGAATGGAGACTGTGGGGTTTGCCTTGCTCCTAGCCCCAAAACACTCTCAGGATTAGTGCTATAACAGACATCCATCACTTGCCTTTCCAAGATGGGTCTATGCCCACAGATTCACGATGGGACTAGCTGAGCAGACACCGTGTTTACACAGGCTAGTAAAAAAAAGAAAGAGAAAAAAAGAAAGCCCAGGGCCCTCCTCAAAAGACTTTACTGTAACCCTCCCTTAGAGCAAAACTCACTTTACATCACTCCTGAAAGGAAGAGGGCTTGGAGTCCTGGGGACCCAGCCTTGGCCAGGAAGGCTGGGGTAGGTTTAACCAGGAGCTCCCATGGGGAGGAACGACCTGTGCACATCAAAGGGAGCGATCCAGGCAGTTAAACAGGAACAGACATAAATCTCACTGCTACTCACACCATAAACCCTAAGAAAGAGGGTCTCACTCTCCCGCCCTCTGCCTCTACCAAGATAAAGGCTAGAACGCCTGAGCCACGCGCTGCAGGAAATAAAGTTGTGCATTTGGGACTCCTTGGCAGCCCATGTTTGGAGACAGAACATGTCCTCTCACCATGCCACCTCCTCGCAGCCCCCACCGCTCCCCCATCCCTACCCTCACCTTCACCCCAGGGCAGCAATAAGGAAAAGGAATTCAGGGGAAGGCAAGTCACTAAAACTAAAAAGAAGGGACCTCCCACTCAGAGACCTCACCCCCACCCCTCAAAACACCCGAGCGCCACAGATTCACAAGGCAGGGCCCGCCACGATTTACCACCAGCCTAGGGATCCACCAAAATCTTTCTGCTGGCTCAGCTGGGGCTCCTCATCAGCACCCACTGTCCGCAGTCCGCACTGTCCACTGGCTGCAACCACTCCAAGAGGCTGGTGGTGGTCCATATGGGCGGGCACTGGTCACACTCAGAGACAATAAAGTCCTGAACCTCCGTGACTGTTACAAAAACTTTGCCTGAGGAAACCACGGGAGAGTCTCTGGGCCGCACAGCACGAGGAGCCTCTGCCAAGGTGGGGAGGACAGAGGCCACCATGGCCAGGGAAGCAGGGCCTGGGTGCTGGGGAACAGCACCCCTGGGGAGGGAGCGGTGCTCAGCAGCACACGGGGCGAAAGGGCGGCTTCCCTCTCCAAATCGCAGCCACATCCGTTCCCTGGGGCAAATCCTCACCCAAAACGCGTTCAGATGTCCCAGCTACAAAAGGGCCATGGTCATTCCTCACAGGGGCCTTAAAACCAATGGGCAAGAGAAAAACCATCACCAGGATCCACATAACCCACACTAGGAATCAGCCCCGGGTCCACGGTGAGCCCGGTGCTCAGGCGGCAGCTGAGCTGCCAGCCAGCGAGTAGGACAGAGAAGGGGACGATCAATTCGTATCAGGAATCAATAGTTTACAACATCTAACTGGAAATCAAACACCACAATGGACTTCTGCTCTGAGCACAGCCGCTCTGCCGGCAAATACACCCCTGAGATGAGAGAATTCATCTCACCGTCTTGGAGTCCAGTTCATGTCTGGATTGGGCCAGGACCTTGTCGACGCCAGCCTGGTCCATGAACGTGACGAACCCGAAGCCCCTGAGCCCCGCAGCACGGGCAGGAGAGGGGATGCGGAGAGAAGAGAGAAAGTTGGTTAAAGTGGCGGCAGGGCCGCGGCGGGGGCGAAGGGAAGCGCGGGCCCGGCCTCTCACCTGGATCTCTTTGTCAGCGGGTCCCGCATCACCAGGCACTCCTTCACCTCGCCGAACTGGCTGAAGTATTCCCGCAAGCCCTCTGAAAGCACAGCGCCCACCTTGGGTGTCCCGGC
>VXBA01003908.1:353329-416429 GCA_013399895.1 Serilophus lunatus
CACATGCCCTGGGGCGGCGTACCAAGGGCAGCGGAGCCAGGCCCGGCCCGGTACGCTCGGGCTTGCCGCGACGGACCCTGGAGACCCTGACCCAGTTCCCCCCGGTGCCTCGCTGCTGCCGAGCGGGCGCTAGCACCGGGCAGGTTAAAGCCGGTGCGGGGACAACTCGGGACCGGCGCCCTCCGAGGGCGCTTCCAGGTCGGAAGCGGGGAACCGAGGCGCCTTCTCGGAGCCCTGGTGCCTTCGTGCCCTCTGGCAGCCCGCGGGGACCCTGCGCGGGTCAGGGTTATTCGGCCCAGCACGGCAATGCCCGGGCTGCAGGACCCCAGGCAAAGCTGATGCCGGGCACCGCGGAGCCCCGCGGCCTCAGGTATGCGCAGCCCAGCCGCTCTCCTCTGCCCGCGGGTCTCCAAGAGGGGGTCCAGGCTGGCCCCCAGGGCATCGGGCAGTTTCTTGCTCATTCAGGCTGACAGAATCGTCCCGAGCTCCACTGCTACACAAGTTCATCCACATGCTACTTCTGGAGCAGGTCTGTGCACTCTGCCTCTGTTCTTGGGCAACCTGGCTCCTGGAGGAACTCGGCGAAGAACAAACCCGTAAAAACCCCGTAAAGCTGGAGTCAGAGGAGAGTTGTAACCTCTCCTGACTGCACCGTGCATTGCTCTGGGAGAAAGTATTTGTTTGCTTATGTCAGTGATGTACCAGAACAGAGCAGTGCCCAAAACCTCTGGTGACAGTGCTGTTAGCCCCTCCCGTGGCAAGGGGTTATCACAGGGTCCAGGCATGTGCCACTGTGCTGCCAAATACTCCCTGCAGGCATCCCTGCCTCCTTCCAGCAGTCCATGTACCCTCTTACTGCCTAGAGCAAGATATTGACAGCTCAGGTCAGTGCCATCCTCATTTGACTTTCTTCCTATTCTCTCATGACTGCTCTTCCACATGCATACACCTCATCTCCCTACTGGAGAGAGGAACCAGGACACCTTTGTTTTAACAGTACTTTGCGATAAGGCTTTTCATTACAGGGGCTCATCCTGAGGCTGCAACTCTGTGTTAAGTTCATCCTCTGCCTGCTAACTCTGCCAAACCACCATTTACCCACTCCATTTCCTGAGCTGGATCAGTGACACCATCCTGTCTCCTGGCCCTGTGCTTGGGCACGGCAACACACCCAACACCAGAGACTTGGTAGCCACCCCTGGGAAATGAGCTACACAGCATTCCAGCTCCTGCTGCCACTGGTCCAGGATGAGCTGGTTCTCCAGTGTAACCCACTCATCATTCCACAGAGCTGAAGTCACCACTTTGGGTGGAGGTGCCCTGAGAGGCAGCTGGGCTGGTGCAGCAGGGAAATATAAATAACAACATGCAGAGGTGGCACTGCAGCTGGCAGTGACGGAATGGCTGCATGGCCAGTAGAAGCAGCGCTGCTGAGGCAGAATCCTGGCCATCTCCCCTTGCATGTCCTGACAAACCTGGACAAAGCTGGGCTGCCAGAAAGCCACTGCTGCTGCCTGCCACAATGCCCAAACTCAGTGCTGCTGTGCTGCCTCCTGGCACCTTCTTTCTCCCATTTGGAGGGCAAATGCTCCAAAGGGGGAACTAATATTTTCAAGTCACTTGGCACAGGTTTTATGCTCCGTAATTGCCCAGCCTGGTCACACTACTAATGCTGATTAAAAACAAGAAAGAAAAAAAGAAACAAGCACAGTGTTGGACACACTAACTTGGTTTGCTACGGGTGCATTACTATAATTTTAAATGTGTTGTGTCTAAGACTGTACAAGTAGAGCATTTTGAGAGACACAGTGTTAAAATGCTTCAGTGTGCCTTTTTTTTGCATTATGTTTATTACTTTATTTGCTTTTTCTCCAGCAAAATAATATTAGGGAAGGGAAAACAGGATCAATGTGAGTTAACATCTGTGAACATCAGAGGAGAAAAATAAAGCCTTCAGGAGGATTTGGATGGAGGATGTGGTTGGACTTGCATCACTGGGAATGACACCATACCACGTAACTTATTCCAAGGTCATTTCCAAAATATACACGCAAGTATTTCCACCTTAGGACCCCAAAGTGCTTTGTAAGTATCAATTAATTTATCTGTGTAACTCACAAGACAGTGGGTCTTGAAAAATCTGCTGATTAGTGACAGTAGGAAGCTTTCCTCACGGAGAAGTAAATATATAAAAGATTCCAGACCTTATGATTGGAAAGATGATCTGTCAAATATAAAATAATGCAGCATTGTATTCCTGGGGCTGCAGACAGACAGCTGTAGTGCCTCTGTGGCTGCTGCTGAGAGGTTGCCAAACACCAGCAAGATTAACAAAACTGCTCAGTTTTCTTGCTGCTATTCAGTGTCTCATGTGTGGTAGAGTGACACTATCAAAATCATGTCCACTTCCTGTTGAGGAGGATGATTGGCAAAGCTCTGCCCAGCACCAGTGGGAGACACTGGAGTTATTCATGGCGAGAGGGAGGTTCCAAAAAGTGGAGGTTAGGGGAGGGGCAGGGCAGCAGCCTCCTCCTTTCCTCCCTCATCATATAAGGCTTAAGGAGAGATTGTGTCTTGAAGACTTGTCTGTAGCCAGGAGGTTTTGACAGCCAGGTACTATGAAAGGTTTCACTTTTCATTTAGTTTGGACAGTTGATAAACAAATTTTATCTGGAATTCAAATATTTTCTGTAATACTTGCATTGCGATGCTGAACATGCAAACCTGGATGATATTAGCTGTGGCAGGCTGGGGGCAATGCCAGGCTCTGGCAGTGGCTTCTGGTGGTGCTTGTGCCTGCTTTGGGAGGAATGCTGACCCTCTGGAAAGGCTGATGGCAAAATCCTGCTAGCTCATGCATGAGGCAGCCCCTTGAAGGGAACCTACTGCTTGGCCACCTCCTGCCTGGCAAGAGCTGGCCTGGGGCAAGAGTCAGGCACACAGGGGGAGAGGAGGTATTTAGAGAAATTTAATTATTTAGATTCTGATCAGGTCAGGGGCAGAGACAGAGGAAGAGAGGAACAACTGCAAAGGCAATAAGGGTTTCTTTACTTCATGTAAGAAACCTCAGGGAGCAAGATTCAGATGGGGAAAACTGGCTACATGGTGCAGAGTATTGAGAACAGGATGGGAAAGAGTACAAGAGAGGAACAGGGCTGCATGCAAGAGAAAAATAGGTGTGGGTGAATAAAGAGCAGGAGAAAGGGGAGTAGGAAGAGTCAATAAAGACAACTGGGATAACTGGAAGAAAGCAGTGAGGGAGGGGAGAGGAGGAGACCACCCCAATTACCACAAAACAGCAAGAGGAATTGGAGCCTCAGGGAAAAAAATAAAAAAAAAGAGAAAGAAGTCTGCAGGGGATGGAAAATAAAACATCAAGAGAACTTGCAGCATAGTGAATTCAGCATAGGGATTCAGCATAAAACAGCAAAAAAGGAGAGGTCTCTGAAGGACAGTAGGAGATTGCAGGCTTCCACCCGCTGTCCTGGAAATGATGGCTAAGGGAAAAATCAGAGAGCCCTTCCTGCTATTCTCCCTCTCCACAAGCTCTAAAAACTACTACGTGGCGTCTAGTCTCCATGATCCTGTCTAAATCGGTCCTGCAAATGAGGGAGGAAGCCCTGACTGCTCGGCTCCAACACCGGAGCTGCTCCATGCACTGAGCACACCCAGCACTACACCAGCCCAGCCCCAGGTGCAGCAGCCTGCAAAGGATCCCCTCTCTCCAAAGAGGAGCTGGAAACATTTTCACTTTCCTTTTTCCGTTTTGTTTTTTTATTTTTATTTTTATTTTTTTATTGACACTCCAAAGATTGCATAAAATGTAACAGAAAGCAACAGATTTGAAAAATGAAACCTCTGTCCTCGAAGGTGCCCTGAGCTCCACCTTTCACCTAACCTCTTAGGTGCCATTTGTCCCAGACTTCCACCAGTCACTGCTTTCTGCTCTGTTCTTCCTCCCACCTAACCCCTTCCCATTCTTAAAGCATGCACTGTCAAGAGGCTCTTCCTCAGCCCAGAAGCAGAGCATTGCCCCTTGTTCTTCCCCTTCTTGCCTGGAAGCTCAGGCTGCAAGTGGGATACAGAAGGACCCATTTCCACATCATTAGAGAAGAGAGACGAGGACAGATGCAACCAAAATCCACTAGATGTGCTAGACTGTTTTAAAGAAGACTAAATTGTTCCTTGTGCTCACTGAAGGTAAGGCAATTGGCTCAGCTGACACAGGAGATAAATATCAGATATTAGGAGAAACTAGCAACTATGCAGATGGCTAAAGATGGAAGAGATCAGCCAGGAAGGCCAAGGAATTCCCATCCATGAAGATTTTTAAGAACAAATTAAGCAAATGTAAGTCTGGTGATCACATGCTGTTTTCTCCGTGTGTGTTACAGACGTGGCCTCTTTGCATCACTTTGAAACTCAGTTTGCACAGTTTCTTTATCATATGAGGTGAAAGAACAGAAAGAGTCTGGAGTAAAGAAGGCAAAAATGAAGTCTTGGCTAATGGAAAGGGAAGTTCTAGGTGTGTTCCACAATGCATAGATGGGGGCTAGAGAAGAGAGAAATTTAAAGGCTGTGGCACATGTCAGGAGCTGGGCAGCATGGGGCTGGGCTGCACCAAACACCACCAGGACTGGAGAGGGGCTCTGGAAAAGAGTTGCGTGAATACAGGTAACAGAATAAGGTCTGGATCATCTCTGAGAGCATCAGCCAGTGCAATGGCTGCCAGATACGTTAGACAAAAGAGGTTTCTGTATTACCATTTTTAAAAAGTATTGAAGTTCTGAATTAAAAATAAAATCCTGTGTCCTGGAGAAGGGGGGCAAGTAACCCCCAGCACACCACCACAGCCAACACAGCTTTTCCAGCCCAATCTGCTGGGCCTCCAGCACCAGCTCCTCAGGCAGGGCCCAGTGATGCTGCACTATCTGTGGATATGCACATCCTCTGCAAGTCTGATGCATGTGTGAGTTATTAATCTGGGGCTGAAGTCAGCACCATGGCAAGGACCTCTAAACTCTGCCTTAAAGAAGGCAGAGTCCAAGGGAATGGAGGAACAAGGGGAGAACAGGGCTCGGCAGAAGGAGGTCTGGATTCCCTGCTGAGATGCTTGCAGGAGGCAGAAAATCTGGGTCCTGGCACTGTCCTATAGCAGCACCAGCAGGAAGAGGCACTCACAGGAGCAAACAGAGAACTTTTGCCTCAACACATGAACAGGAGCTGAGCAAGCAGAAGCTGTTTCTTCATTCCCTCTCTTTCAGGACATAATCAATTTCCTACCTCTGCTATAACACTTGCACTGGCTCTCCCATTTCTTCAAGACTTATGTTCTAATCTAAGCTGATGGGATCTTTGCTCCACAAATCCCAACAGTACTTCTCTGAGGACATTATAACATTCTGGTACTATGATGGTGTAAAGTAACTGGGGCTAAGTAACTATTAAATTTAACAGCAGAACATTGAGAATATTTGTAGATTATTTGGAGGAATGAACAGAAAAGAGCATCTTTAAAATCCAGGGTGAATGCTGGAGCTCCTGAAAAGGTTCAGACCAAGGCAAGTGTACAGGACAGAAATACACACTGTAAATCTTCCTAAGCAGCTCAGCCTGTCCTGGTTCCTCAAGGTTTTGCCAAGGTATTTTGTTTGTACTTGTCACATGACTTACATCAGGCATCACATCCTAATCAAGATGGACACCAGTGTCTTCCCAGGCAAAGCTCCCATCCCAGATTGCAGAAGCAGCTTAGCTGCTCTGTACACATAACTCCTGCCTGAGCCTCCTCCCTGCTGAAGGGGAAGGGAGGTGGGAGGCTGACAGGGTCCAGGGGCACTTGGACATCTCTAGTTGTCCTTTTGTTTGATGTAGAATGGTCTATGGCAAGGCACAAACTGGCCCAGTATGTGTTGTACTCAGAATTGTTTTTCTACAGCAGTGTACCTAGAACAGAAGCTCTGGGGCAGGAGTGGTGTCCTTCAGAGAGAGAGGGCTTCCCCCACCCCAGAGTGCAACACCCTCACTCAGACTTACAGGCTCCTGATCCTCCCAGGCTAGGGAATATGAAATGGGATGGCTGTTACTAAACACCAGCTTTTAAATGTGTTGAGTTTGGAACCTGAAAAGGCTCCGAATCTGTCCTTTGGTCCCAAGATACAGTGATTGCCCCTGCCCACACACCCAGCGAGCTGACCTCTAACAGAAGACAAGCTCTGATTCTGCACTGCTCACAGTCTAGTGGGAAATACTTTGCTCTTGCTGCTACTTGTCCATTCTTGCCCATCTTTTTCTCACTTTTCACAGGCTTTTAAGTATTTATCTTTTCACGCCTTTGCCTGCTCTGGATTTCCCTCAAGGCTGATTTTGCTACATTAGGGTCCTTACGCCATTTTCTTTTATCTTTTTTTTTGGTCCCAGGCAGAATTTTCCCCACCTACCTCATGCCCATGCAGTTCCATGAGCTGAAGTAAACTGAGTCACTGACCCTTTTCCCACCAGGAGCAAGAAGTGATTCATAAACAATATTCCTCAGAGCTCACGGCTGGCTGGTGGCCAAGGCACTGCAACAGCTCTGGACCAGCTCCCTCCAAAGTAGCTGTCCAAGACATTATTTAGCACACGGCTGAGACACAAGGCGGTATGAAGATACTCCTTCAAAAGTGGGGAAATACAGGAGCAGCAGAAAGCCTCTCTCACAGTGGAGATGCACAATGTATGTTAGAACCATTCCTTTACTAAAGGAATGAAACAGTAACCTCTACAATCCAAAGGTTCTGTCAGATACATGTACCAAAACGGGGAATAGTAGCATTAAAAAACACACTTAAGGTTCCTACAAAAATTTAATATAATTAAATGTGTTTAAGATTTTGGTTCCATTTCTCTGCCATATTCCTGATCGAGAGAGGTTCTGCTTTCCTGTTTGCAGGAATGATTGATGCCTTTCTGAAGACACCAGAAGAGAGGACTCTCATGAGTTACATGTGAAATAGAGGGATCACACTCTGGTTTAAGAGATCCTGACTCACTGGACTTGTAATCTGATTATACGGGTGTTTTTGGCAGCCCCGTGTGGTATGTCCTGCCATGCTCCAGCCTTTCTCCTCAGGGGGTCACCAGGTTTGCTGCTTCACAGATAGCCTTGGGGTTTGGAAACTGCCCACTTGTGACGGATGGAAACAGTGAGGTGTCTTCCAAAACTTCCCACTGATTTTAAACATTTGACTCAAAAAGCTAGAGATGCAGTAAACATTTTTCTTTCCAAAGAAGGCCTGGGGAAGCTCTCAGCACACAGCTTTTTTGGCAAAACAAGCTTGTGGGGTCTCAATGTGTGCACCCAAAATCTGTGTTTATTTATTCACAGTGGCACAAGTGACTGATTGAAAGCGTAGTGCTCAGGTAATTTATACCTTCTCTATGTTTTCAGCTGCAGTAGCACCTTGGCCTCTGTTTACTGGCACTCTGCTGGATACCCAGAAAGCTGGTAAATTGTTTTCCTATCTCAAATGTTGTGACACAAAGTTTTAGGAGGGGAAAAAACCCCCCCTACAAACAGAAAATTTGTGATTTAAAACAAATCACGTTTTAGAGGGTGAATCTAAAAGTGCCTCTCTGGTGTTTGAAGAAACCTGGGAATAGAAGAAACATTTGCTGGGAGGGCAAACAAGTTTTTGAAGTATGGAAGCTGCTCTTATACCCTCCTGCTGTCAGGCAAAGTATGCTCAAGTGTGTTGGTCATTCTGGAGCCTTGAAAGCAATGCAGTGTCTGGTAAATTCATTCCCAGATCCTGAGGGAACAAGGGATTATGGGAGACACTGTAAGATGGGGAGGGATTTACTGCAGAACAGGAAAACAAGCAAATCAATGAAAGTTTGTTCAGCCTTACCTCCCTTTTGGTTTGTTTTTAGGGAGGCTGCAGCAGGAAAAATTTTAAGATTTTATGCTTGTGTTGCTTTAAGGACAGGAATGCTGGAAACAGAGGTATTTGATACCTTTGCTGCTAATTACAGTGCAAGCTCCCAGTGTCCTGACAATGCCCTTGTCCCTGACCTGAGGGGCCTCACTGTCTCAGGGTCAGCTGTAATTTAGTTTTAGGTCAGACCTGGGACTCTCCTGCCAAACTAACTGCACTTTGTTTTGAAGTAGAAACCATTTACTAGCAAGTCTGAGACCATCAAACTCATTTCACTAACAAGAAACAGGAACAAAGTGCAGAGCCCCAGAGATGAAGGTCAGTGTTCGACACGGGGAGAGCTCAGCTGCACCACGAAAGAAGGGGCTGTTCTCCCACCGAGCCCCAAAACCCTGTAAGCCCAGATCTTCTGCTTTGTTCAATTAAGCTTGTTTATTACAGAAAAACCTGGGGACCAACTAAGCCATGCCAGGCCCTGAGCAGATAAACAGCGCTGCCAGCCCCCACCTTAGAGTGCTACTACACAGTTGCTGTGTTCCACAGCAGGCTCAAGAGGAGTGAGCTCTTCAGTGAAGCTCAGGAGCTGTTTGTGCTGCTTCTACCTCTTCTCACAGATTGGCCAGGTGATTTGGGCCAAAATTCTGTTTTACTACTTGAAAACTGAGGTTTTTCTTCCTTTCCTCAAAAAAACTCCAAAACCAAAAAACCCAAACCAAAAAGGCTTCAAGATCTTCAGAGAGAATATGTTGCAGAAAATAACTCAAAGCTGTAAAGAGAAATACTTTTTAACTTCCTCTCAATAATCAGCATTCTCTAACTCACAGGGAATGAAGTATTTTTCAAACCAACAGATTTTGATCTGATCTTCTTCTTCCTCAGCATATTGATGCACAGAGATTCTACTGTCATGATGCCACACAGCATTGCCTGAAATTAGCTTCTCACCTAATGAAAGGTTCTTTACAATTTGTGGGTCAGCCTGAGCATCCTGTGCATTTTGCATGTTGTCAGATTCCCTGCTCTTTTGCATTTATGTAGGCATAGGACTGGGTTTGCTAAGGAAAAACCTATTGACAGCACAATTTTTTTCACCTATCCACAGCAAAATTCTTCTTCAACCCTGCACATCATTGCAACAAGAGGCCAACTTGCACTTACAGGAAAAAAGCTGGATGAAAAATTAGCGCAAATTTACTAAATAGCAAAAGTCTTTTGACATCAAAGAAGGGTTCCACAAAAAAGACAAACAAGTATAAAAACAAACATGCTCTTTGGGAACAGTAAAACACATTCAGCTCTAGTTGCTGGCCAGAGCTGGAGTTGGTGGTAAGATGTGAGAGACCACAGCTACAGCAAGGAACAGGACCGCTAAGGAATGTTCCAACCTTTCTTTCATAAAAGTTGACTAGAAGGCTGCAACACACACTGAGGTGTGTTAACACTTGTTCCCTGCCATGCTGGACAGCTGCAAGGCAGGGTGGTAGGAAGAATTACCAGCCCTAAGACTCTCAGATGAGTTAAAAATGTAATACTCCTATTGTCAGACACCACAGGTCCCTAACTACCTGTAAACCCAAACCACTCCCCTCAGCATTGATGCCTCTGCAAACATCAAATCAGCCTCCAAGAGCTCAGCCTCAACTGCCAGAGCTCTTTGTGGGACAGGTCTCAGCTACCCAAGAGCTGGATACTTCCTTTGTGACTCCCTGAGAAAACTATGTGTTTTGGGAGTGATGCAATTGCCATGTAGCAGAACAAGGCTCTGGAGCAGAGCAGATAGCTTCCTTGGCAGCTGGCCCACAATGCTGGAGCTCGCTCCCAGGAGAGATTAACAGGAATAAAAACCTCACTGCCATCAGAGCAAAGCGCTCAACCTGCTTCTACCAGAGATTTTCTCACAAGAGCAAAAAAAATCCAAGTGTATCTACAAATAGGAGGATGCAGGAACAGAGAAAAGATAACTCAGTTAACGTCATGCACACAACTTTGCCACCAGCTCAGGTAAGGCTGATCAGTAAAGGACAGGCAGAAGCTCTGAGCAGAGCCTGGTTTACACCTGGAAGATTACCTGACTAACACCTGGAAAGAGAATTGCCTCCCTACTTAAAGTAACCCAAACCCCAGACCCGCAGCTGCAAAGCTTTCAAGTGAGGTTTTTAAATTTGGAAGTTGAATAGCATGAAATGTATCTATCCCTCAGATGACCTTATCCAAGCTCATATTCAAGGCACAATAGAGGACAGTAGCTACCCTCAGGTTCCCAGGTAGTGCAATTTATACCCTGAGGCAGATGAAAGTACAAACTACTTGGACTCGCTTAGACTTTGTGTGCTTTTGGACTCCCCTGTTACTTCAGGTGTCACCATGTCTGTGTAACCCCCACAGCAAAGGGAAAAGGAGAGGCTTTCACTTGTTTCAAGGAAGCCTGAGCTCTGCCCATAGATAAGGTAGTTTTCTGTCTACACACAGAAGACTCCACCCAGAGGAGCACAGCAGAGCCCCTTTGGAGACTGGAGCTCCTGCAGGGCACGATGCAGGCTCACGCCCAGGCCAGCAGGCTCCTGGGAACAATGACCATGGACTGCCCAGTCAACCATAGAGAGGTCATCTTCCATCCTCTCTGCTCCACTGCCACCGCCGAAGGCCTCTACAAGGTGGAGCACGGAGCTCTGGGCAGGGCTGTGCGGGTGGCAACCCAGCCTGGGAACTCAGGAGCAGCAAGGAAGGAGAGGATGCTGGAGTGGAAGTGATTTGAATTAGAACAAACTGGCTGCTGAATAGAAGCTTTTATTCCAGCACGCAGAAGGCTTTGTTAGTCAAGCACATGTGATGCACAAAAGCCTCCACTTGAATTCATTGAGTTTTAATTGGTTCTCAGGTGGGGGAGGAGATGGGTGTTAGGAATTAGGGATTCCTTAAAGAGGCAATATCATTAAATCTTAAAGCCTCTTCCCTCTCACCCCTGGCTTCGGCTTAGGAGTCTGGCCTCATTCACTTGTCTCATGTTAGAGAATAAGAAAAATTGAGGGAGAGAAAGGGTGGGAGGGGGAGTCACTAATACAGCCTAAAGAGATCAATGAACGAGGAGGGTGAGGGGCAGGAGGAAGACTGAAAAAAGAGAGACTGGTTGGGAGAGGAGGGAGGTCACACACAGGCAGGGAAGGCAGGAGATCCTCAAAGGAATGGGAGAAAGAGAATCATGCCATTTGAGTCGGTGCTTTCTTTTCTCTCTGCATTCCTTCTTTTACTGAACACTTAAAACTTCCCTTGAAGATCCTCTAGTTTGGCTCTGTGAGCCTGTGCTCCAAAATAACAAAGTCGATCACCAGAAGGAAGAAAGCAAATCCTGGGGTGGGCATGGGGTAGATGTGCATGGGGAATAACAGAAGTGAGAGAAATCTGCTTGGAAGGATCTGGAAAGAGCTGCTGCTTGTTTTGCCAGACACAGCACGTTTCAGAAAGGAGTTTTCTTACTAAGAGCCTGCCACAGACGTAGTTGAAGGCCCTTGTGAGTGAAAAAGAGTAATCAGGAGCTAAGGAGATTGTCCAGTTGGTGTTGTAGGAGGCTCAGCACCCAACCCAGGGACCCCAGGTACCTGTGACCCAGACCCAGACAGAAAACTACTACACTGTGATGTGAAACACACATCTCACAAATGTATAATGATTTCCATCAGTCAAATACATCACAGAAGAATGAACTAATGTTGGTTTAACTACTACATTTGGAATTTAGATAGGTAAGTGAATGACATACCGAATGCACTGCCAGAAAACATCAACTTGAATGTATTTTCTTTTAGAGTTCCTGACAGAAGAACACTGCCTCTATATTTAAACCAGACAGTTTATCCTGTACAAAGCCACAAACAGAAGATATTCTTTGCAGGAAGCACTGCCTACTGTTTTATTATAATTCTTCATTACAAAATTAGACTGCACAATCTCTGCTTGTAGACACCATGGCACTCACCTCCCCCAAAACAGGGGCATTGCAACTGATTGCTACACAAACAGGAGGTCTCTGGATTCTGTTTGAGGACAGTGTGGGATGCTGAAAACAGCATTCCCATAGTGGCTTCTCTCTGAGAGACTGATCCAAGTCACTTACTGTGGTGTGAAATCTGAAGGAAACACAAGATCCTCCACTGACACAGCTGTGGTACAGGGTAGCACTCACATATGTGGGTTACTCATGTATATCACAGTACAGGAGGGGAAAAAAAGAGAGATCAGTGTATTCCTCTAATGAAAGTGTCACAGGATCCCAGTTTTCCAAACTCCTCCCTGAAATACAAGCCTAAGCATCATTTAGAAGTGACACAGAGACTGAAATCTCATTTGGTCCTTAACTCCAGCTAAAAGCAGACCTGGTCTCCACCTGGCAAAGGCATTTCTGAGCAGTGGGCTATGACAGTGCCTGGCACCAGCTACAGAGAAAGCATTTAACCACACATGGAGAAGCGATAACACCACTTGCCTTGATTCCTAATACTGCAAAATCTACACACAGACTTTGCCAAGCAGCCTACTGTCACCACTTGACCAGTGACAACCCACAAGAATCCTGCCCTAGAGGAACAGCAGGGCTTTCCTCCAACAAGGGAGTTTCCCCTGGACAGACACATAGGAAAACACAAACAAAAAGCCCCCCAAATCCTATTAGAGAGGCATCATTTTTCCTTTCCAAGCAATGTTTCCTGTGTGCTTCAGGTTGCCTCTTCTCATAGTGCACCTGCATTACAGGTAGCATACACATTACAGACAGATTTATTTCATTTTCTGTCTTAAGGGTTTTAAATAATCCACAGGCATAATTTCAAATTACATCTGAACTCACTTGAGTCAACCCGCTGCTCTTCAGCATCACCAGTAACATTCATGATTCCATCCTATTGTGCACAGTTCTAAACAGAATCACTGCCCTGTCAGAAAGCCACATCTCTCTGCATAGGACTAAGCAATTGCACTATTTCCTACAAGCCTGCATTCCATGTCAGAGATAGAACAACTCCTATGTCTATTTTCCCAGTAATAAAATGTAGGAAAGGGTTGTTTTAGTAAGGATGGGCAAGGTCATGCCTCCAAGACTGTTCCTTGTATTCATCCTACACTTGTTGCTCTGGATGAATTTGCCTCTTCCCAGCAGTTTGCGGGTAACAGTCTTTCCTGTAATTGTTTCCTTCTCTTTCAGATATGTCCAGCTTATACTTCTGTCCTGGAGTATTAATTTTCCCAATTCCTTCTTGTTTTGCAACAGTCCCCTGTTTTGTAGCTTCCAATAGAATCAGACCATCTGTGCATTTGGAAAGAAAAATACAGGGAAAAAGATTCTCCCAGTATGCTCAAATATCTTGTTGCTCTCCTATGGTTTTCAGTGGATGCCTTTGGTAGTTGGGATCGTCTTGCAACATTTTTCCCATTTCCACAACCTCTTGGTATGCGACAGCAGGCACTTCTGAATTGCTTCACTACACAAGCCACAGATTTGTCTGTCACAAACAGTGTCAGTTATCACAGCATCAAATTTGCTGTGTGCAGCAGGTCTCCAAGACTGCCATGAATTGAAAATTGTTTTGCTACCTCTGCTGAGATACCTGTGCCATCAGGCATTGAGAAATCAGCAGTGGCTTTGAGACAAAGTGTGACTGACACATCTGTAGCAGCTATCCAGTTAATTTTATTCCTGGCCTGTTTCATTACGTTAAACATCACGATGCTCACCATATTTCCTCCTTTCCAGGCAGGAGAGATAGCAAAACCATCCTTTCAGCTCCAGAAGCAGTTTAGCTATGGCTGCTCCATTGATTAGACTGGCTTCTCCTCACAGGTCCTCCTGCGACCAGGAGATTGCCTCTTTCTTTCTGAGTACTAAAATCACGAAATGAAGCTAATCCTAAGCAAAACTCAGCCCTAACAAGGGATCATGATCTATTTCTACAGGACCACAGCAGATATATCCTGTGCCAAGCTACTGGTCAGGCACAAGTTTTTACTTTCTGTTATCCTCTGTGAAGGGGCAGATTTGTGTGGCTGCTGACATAATTTCAAGAGTTATACTGTGAAGACCATCTACAGCAGAGGGCTTTACAAAACTGGCTGGAACACTCGTGCAGATACAAGCCCTATCCTCCTTGGAAATCACTTGCTTCTGCTCCAATGGACAAGCCCTTGCAAGGACATTGGGAACACCCATCTTTTGCTCTGTCGATGGCCACATCAGCATCCTGTGCTGAGCCCAAGGCTTTCCCGCAGATTGCAGCTTCCCATACTGCTTCATCTGAAGCTGCACACAAGCTCCTGCTCCAGCCCACGACAGGCAGTAGTACCTGCAGGACTCATTATCAGAGCACTCACAGCCTCTCCGGGCCCAAAGGCCACCATCAAGTTTGTGCAGGAGGAGGCCAGAGCTGCACCAGAGCCAGGCCCTCCGTGTCACAGACAGAATGAGGCTAGTATGACTAATCGGAGAAGCCAGCACTGCAGAAGCTTTCCAGCCCAGTGCCCTCACAGGTTGCTGTGGGTAGCATTTGCACATTTCTCAGTGTAACATTGCACACTTCCTGTATGTTACTAAATTGGCAGAAACCTGCACCTCCATGGCCCTGCTGGGCACTGGACCTTGCTTGGAAAGACCCTTACAAATGCATATCACTACTGATAACCACACACAAATTCCAACTGGGAACTTCAGGGGACAGCTCTGCACTTCAGTACGTTCACTCATTGTACCAAAACATTTCTCTGAATGCCACCAGTGCTCCGTCTCCTGTGTTTTGACAGGTAAGTAGATGAGGGACATTGTGGCTTTAAGAAGGTCATTTCCACTGTCCTGCCGCTGTAATTAGCCTGCTAAAGAAAGGGCGGCAGAGGCTGGAAATTGGATTGAGCAAACCAGGCTTTAGCAGCAGCAGGATGAAGGCAGAGCCCCAAGATTGTTATGTTAATCACCTGAGCTCAGCAGTCCCTGCCCTTCAAACCAGCGCAAACCCAGTACAAACCTAGGTCTCCTCTGCAGAGCAAACCCAGCCTGGCTCAGGCTCCAGCTGCCCCAGGACATCTCCCTTCACCTCCCAGGATACAGGAGCCACCCCTGTGGACAGATCTGGTGCCATCCGAAGGGGATCTTCTGCCTGGCCACAACCTCAGCCCGTGGTCATACAGCTCCTCTGATCCAAAGCGCTGGGACACATCTGCCAGTGGGTGAAGACTAAATGGGGGCCACAGGTGACTCTGTGAGCTGATGGGCCACGGCTGCTTCACATCAGCTGAGGATCCAGCTCCAGCCATGCTGAGGCAGAAGCATGTCTGAAAGCACATATTGCTTACTGCTATTTCACCACTGACAAATAGCATTAAGAACAATCAGCCAGATTTGTATCCAGTGTGATAACGGCTGTAGGCAGTGGGCAAGTTTGGGTGAGTGCCAGCCCCTCTGCAGTGACAGCACAAGACCCCCATGTTCCTGGGCCACTGCCTAGCACTTGAGTCCAGTGCTTTCAGTACCAGATCTACGTCATATTAATCCCAGGGGCAAGACCTGGGTACAGCCTCTGGCCTGCCCCTGAACTCTCTTCAGGAGTGCAGCCACACTCTGTGCCAGATCTGTCACCTGCACCAGACACTGGTGTCACCTCATCAAGACGCACTGCACAAGCCAGCAGCTTGGCCCAAGGTGGCCTGTGGTGCTGTAGGGACATGTTTGTGACACAGCCAGTGAAAGCTGGCCACGAATCACTCCCAGTCACAGCCGGCTGCAAGCTGCCTCCTGTTTTGTCCTTGCCACTTCTCCCCTCCATGGGATACAAGGCTGGGGTTTACCTCACTGCGATTTACTAGCTTGTATCCCCTGGAAACGTGCCTTTTTGTCTTCTCTCTGCTCAGAAACTTTGAGCTGACAGCCCTTACCACCACCACCCCCCACCTTTTTTTTAAGGCAACGACCTTGCTGCCCCTATTTTCTTAGGGGGACCTCACGCCTCTCCCCCGCGCCGGGCCAGCTGGGGCTCCGCGTTACCTCCCTTGTTCTTTGGCACATTTTTCCACTGCACCCCTGCGCTGCTGGGGAGGGGGAGGGAGAAGAGGAGGATAGGAGGGCAGTGTCTGGCTCCACATCCAGCGTGCCGGATGGCAGGGTTTTGGAGAGGCCTGGCTTAGTGAAGTTATTCAAGCCAACGGCAGCCTGGCAACCGGGCGGCCACAATGGGAGCGCAGGAGGAGGAATGTTTCCACATGCCTGATCAATGGGAGCAAGGGAGACAGCAAAGCAAACAGAAGCTGGGAAAGAGACACAAAGAGAAAGCAGCCTTTTCTCTGCTCAGTTCCTTTCATTTGTCACAGCTCTTTGTGCAGCTGATGACAACGGAGGCCCTTCGGAGGCTAGTTTTAGGGAGTTTGGTTTTTCTAATGAAATAAAATGGCGTGTCCTTTTTATTCACTTGTCACCTTCCCACTCGCCAGAAAAACCCCAAGAGCAGCCCCATCAGCACTTGAGCCTCCTGCTCCACACACCTCCCAGGAGCCCCAAGCACCTCTTTCTCTCTGGGAAGGTAGAAAACTACCAGCACCTCCTCACTCGCTCTAAAACGGCTCCGTGCTGGACAGGGCCTTGCTCAGGGGCCGCAGCACATGCCACCCCTGGCCCCTCGGCTACTCATTATGGGAATAAAGAGCCCAGCGAAGGACAATTTCTCTGGAGGTGGTGTGGTCCCGCAGCAGCTGCTGACGAGACTAACGGGCAACTTTCTATGGGAACGAGGCAGCGTTCAAAACAGGGTTAGAGGAGAGTTGCCTTGGAAACTTGGACAATTTCTACTGAGGGGCTATGTTTTCCCTCAAAAGATTCCAGACAGGATTTACCTGGGAGCCGACTGCGGGACAGAAACTCTTGCGATCTGCAGAGCAGCTGGGGGATGGAGGCAAAGAAGGGGTTTCAGGACAGAGGCACCAGCATGCTGGTGCTGGGTTGCGTGGTGACAAACAACTCTGAATCCAGCCCTGTTGCATAACCAGTGATGGGAGCCCAAAGTTGTTTCCTCTAATTACTATGCAAGAGTTCACAGCAACAGGCCTCCTCTTGTGCAGCAGTTTACAGGAAAGGTCCTCCCTAGCTCAAAGGCAACACCAAGCAAACCAATAGGATATAGTTTGGAGTTAAGCTTTCCTGCATTGAGGCCAGAACAGACGTTATTCAGTCTCTTTTTTAAAAAATAGGTCTAGCTGGATGTATGTAGCCCCAAAGAACAGAGAAACCTTTGGGCTGCTGAGGAGCAGGAAGCAGGACACCTGCATCCTCCACATCTCCACCAAAATACAGGATTCCCCTCCTGTGAGGGCAACGACTCCATACCAAAGTAGCCAGAAGCTCAGCCCCAGCTCCTTGAGCATCATGAATGAAGGCAAGGGGGACTAGTGATCCTGCATGTGCCTTAGGGGCAGGGAACTTCTGTCATGAACATGTGAGTGTCTGGGATCTCACCAGGTTTTTGCTTAGGCTTAGGGTCAGGTTGCAATCAAACCATGCAAAGGAGCTCCAGCAACACAACTCAGTGAATGGCAGCATGAGCTCAAAGAAATAGAGTAAGACTTGGTCCTAATCATGAATGTAGCCTTGGTTCAACAGCACAGAAAAATTCCTGCCCACTTCCAATAGCCAAAGACACAAATAGCTAAATAAAGGCTTCTCAGTCCTCATGGACAGAGGTTACAGGCTCCCCAGGTAGACAGCAAATTCTTTTGCCAACACCTCTTTCTATTTCCAGGACATACATTAAGCCAGGGATAAACCTCTTGGGTCCTCAGTAGTCCTGTTTCTCAGTCAATTGGTGGAGCTAATATTGGACCAGACATTTTGGCAGTCAGGCTCTGAAGTTATCAGGATGTGTAGTTCTACCATCTTCTGATGTCACTCCACCTGAATTGCACTCTACATCCTGCATCTGCACCCAGCCCTCTCCTTTGGGGGTTCAGCCACACCCATGTTGGAAGGTCAGGTTAAAGAAGATCCTAGAGCCAGTTTGCATGAAAACTGAATTCCAGCAGTGTTGGAGTTTCCTCTGCCTCACTCTGGAGGCATCAAGGGGGTGGGTAACATGCTTCTTCCATTTCACTGTTTTCCCCACCACCTCATAGTGTTACATGTGACATTTTGCTTGGTAATAATGCTTGTGAGGTGTTCATTTAACAATATAATTACGTCCAAATAATAATAATTACAATTACTGGAAAAGAGGATTCTACCTCTTAACACCAAGTCGTTTGCTGCCATGTAATCAGCAAAATTGCTTTTGGGAAGCATCTCCATTTCCATATAGAGTATATCACTGCCATCCCAGTCCTGCTTGGTTCCTCCACTGCCCCCAGACATGTGCTAAGGGCCAGTGTGCAGCCGAATGAAGATCGGGAGCCTCCCCTTCCCAGCTTCAGAGAGAAAACTCGCTCCACAGACATTACCTACTCCTTCAAACTTATTCCAGCATTTCCTGAGCCTTCTTGTAAGGGAGGAGAAATCCACCTTCACTCCTGCTCAAAGGATTGCTTTCATTAAGGCCTCTACAGATTTGCAATGACAAGTATTTGACCTGCTTCAAAAATATTCATGAGGCTCTCACATGCATTCAGTAAGGGCAGACAAGCAAAATCCTCAGCTCGTGTTCTCCTGAGGTCTCAAGGTACTGATGGCAATATACATCCTAATTACAATATATACCATATTGAGAATGAGACCTTGTCAGCTCTGGTGTCGCTCTCTTTTACTCAGAGGGTCTGGAAGTGATTGTGATTATTTCTCAGTAGATCAGAAAAAAGTCTAACCACGTGCAAGTGTCTTTAAATAATGGCCTTTTACCTGGCCACAGTGAGAAGCTTCAAGACAGGCCACAGGGAACAAGAAATTTAGATACTTCCAAAGCTTTGGATTATGTAGAACAGCAAAATGTGCTGCTCCTATGCAGAAAAAAAATAAAATTTTTAGGTATGAAGACTGCCAAGAGAGTCCATTATGGTATTCACTAAGCTCTGAGACAAAAAGATTGCTCTTCTTTTCAGAAAATGCACAGTGTAACACGCACAGGACAAAATAAGCCGGAAAAGCAGCATTCATTCCCCACAGAATTCCAACCAGTCACTGCAGACTTCCAGAAATGTTGCAGAGTGGTGCAAAATGCAACGCAAGTGGTCCCTTGTGAGGAAGGAAAGCAGAGTGTATTCCTTCTTAACACGACCACTGCAAGGCAGAGCAGTTCCCACATAGCTGGTGTTGCTCTTTCACTCTTGCACTTGCTGTGAAGATACCATCCTGATAAGTAGCAGCACTCTACAGCTCTCTGCTCTGCCTCTCTCAACAAGACCCTTCTGTGCTCTCAATGGATTCATCCCAAGATAACATTCTTTGGTAGAAGGACAACCTCCTGACGGACACATGCATTAGTAGCCTGCTGACAAGTGCCCTTTCAGCCTGTCTGTAGCCCCTTCTACTCAGGTAAAGCTGGCACAGTGATCCAGCCACTCATCCTTTGTTACAGCTCTATAAAGTGGAGGAAATAATTCAAAAAGTCTTAAATGGAAGCTCAGGGTGAAAAGAGAAATTGTGATAGGTATTCCATAACTGAAGGAGAGGCAGCATTTTATCACTGTTGAAATGGCTCCCACTACTGAATCAATAAGTGCTTGAGCTTTTTATTATTCTCCTTAGCACAGGTAACACCACAACAAGGCAAAGACCTACCACCTGAAAACATATAAACAAATAAATCTCAGAGGGGAGAGGAGATGGGGTGGAAAGAGCACTTCTTTCACAAAATACTGCATTAATCTCAACTGAAAGGGGAATACTTCCTCAAATAGCCTTCCTTTCAGTCTTGTGACAATGTGACCCTGATGCAGACGGTGCACAGGTGGTGCAGAGAGCACACACAAGGCAACTGGGATGGTGGTACTGCCCCTGCTGGTGTCCTGCGAGGTACAGAGCACACACCATACCCAGGGACCAGATCTCTCAGCAGCCTAATTACACAATCCTGCTGCAAGGATCAACCCCCCAGGAAAGGAAATTCCTTCAGGCATATCACAGCAGAGCTCCTTGAGATCCTTCCCACTTACTCACGTCAGTCCCACTGGCACACACGTGCCACAGCCTTGCAGAGTTGTTTTCTGAACAAAACTGGAAGCAAAGTGATCCCAAGTCACTTTGGTATGGTGCAAGCAAAACAACTTCACGTGGTTACAGGACAGACTATGAATGTTCATTATAATACCCTCTTCCACCCACAGCCCTATATCCCTGATGAAAATCCGAGAAACCCATCCCCTCGAGTACAGTCTGTTCTTGGCCACAGCTCATGTGGGTGCCAGAGACAAAGCACAGGACAGATCCAACCCTGTTTACTTCACCACTTGAGCTCCTGACCTTGACCATCCACTTGGCAGAGGATGTATATGGTGTTCAGGGCCTGCTTCCCCCAGTGTTTAGGCTTTTCCCTTTCTTCATATTAATCAAAACACAGCCCAAGGTTACCACAGGTACATAGCTATGAAACCCAGACATGCTTTCTATAAAAATCCACCTGTCTCCCCTTAGCCTGCCACAGCCTGCTCAGACTTTCCTACAAACCCAAGGAAAGTGGCTTTTAACCTGCTCCCATTTACAGACCGTTACAGGTTTTTCACTAGAAATATGGCCTATACATAGTGACCTTCAGCCTGCTGAAAATACAGCACAACTCTGTTGTCAACCATAGAGTAAGAATCCTTACAAGTGAAGATGTTAAGCTGGGTCAACCAGGATAACAAGAAAAAAATTACAATTTTTATTCTTTACCTAGGGAAGGAATGTTCTTCTGCTCCAGTGAAAAAGCTGTGAACTGCAGAAAGCTCAGGCACACTGACTTGTGCAGCCCATCCCTCATATTGCAGGGATCAGCCAGGCTGTGCAGTGCAAGGGAGAAATCTCTTTTGGCTTGCTCTCTGACTTAGCGTGGGGGGACCAAAGAACAGACATGTGAGTGCTACCCATAACCTCCACTAGAATTAAAAGCCACTCGTACAAAGCCATCACTAACTCCTATACCCTGCCAAGATAAACAACCAGGCACAGAAGTGCCCTCCTAATAGCTCTGCAAATACCCTTTCAGAAAGGCTGTAATAGCTGATCTCCTTACATCACTTAGCACCTGATGAGCAGCAACTGGGAAGGGGATGCTTACAGGTGGCCACCGTGATGCGCATCTAAATACTGGGGGCCTGCCAGAGGCAGAGTCCTGAACAGATCTAGGGGGAAGTGGATTATATCACCTTGAAATTGAGTCAGCCCTCTTCTGCATTGTCACTCTGTTCTGCTAGTTACAGACAGTTGGCTTGAACTCCAGCAGGAAAAGCTACTGTCTCGTTTCCTCTGCCATCTGTATTGTCTTAGCACTAAAAACCATATGTATCCACAGAGATAAATCCACACATCTCTGCAATTTCGGAAGCGTTTGCATCCTTCTATCATACTAAAACTGCCACGCTAATGGTGCCCAGCAGCAATTCCCCATCCTGCCTCTTGGCCATGTCTAAATAGCTCTTAGTGATTTTCTGTCATGCTAGAAGAGTTTGTCAGCTTGTCTCACGCCTTGTCTCACCAGTTCTGGTGATACTACTGTATCCAAAAGGCATCCCACAACAGGCCTCACAAAAATAACCACAGGGCTAAGTACCGAAACTGGCCACGGGATGTCTGCCCACAGCTCTGAGGAGCTAATTTGAACCAGGCCGAGCTGTATGGACTCAATAATTAAGAAAGGATGTACATGAAGTCAGTATATTAAGGGGTGAGAATGCATTTCAGGTCTAGAGAATTAAACCATTGTAACCAGAGGAGGAAAAAAAAAATCTGAAGCAAAATCCTTGCATAGACCTTGACTATTCCCTCAGCTGGGCAAACCTGATGACTAGTTGCTGTTTACAACGATAAGGTCAGAGGAAAGGCCATTTCCTCTCAACAATTGTCAGAAAGGATTAAAACCTGCATTCAGGCTCGCTTTGAACTAGCAGGTACTCCATTCCCCGATGGTATCAGGATCCATTCAGCGAGGTCTCCGGCAGCCTCCGGGGCATGTCTCCATAATGCCCCCATTGTGGAAGTATGCACAGCGCCGCTTCCTGCGGTCACTCTAGCTTTATGAAGCTTCACCCTTGTGGTCCGATACCCAAGGCAGGAAGCAATCCTGCAATCACTGTTTAATTAGTCATTTCCCAAGTCTGCCTCAGATGAGAGTTGCTGCTGCTTGTCAGCTTCTGGAGAGGGAGGGCTGGGAATGAGAAACATCACTGCCAGATTGGGAAAGTCGCTCGCAGGGTTTAAGGCGCATTACACCGCAGCTCAACCACATTCTCCATTTCCCCCTTTTTTTTTTCCCCTAAGTAGAAGGATTTAAGCGGATGAAGGGGCCATTGCACCTTCTGCAACTCAAGAAAAAAGCTGATTTATTAAAAAAGTGGCTTTATTTTTGTTGATTTGTTATTATGGGCAAGGTTTCGATTGGCTTGGGTTTTATCTTTTTGGTTTGGGTTTGTGGGTGTTTTTCCCTTGAAAAATAGTGTCTTCCATACAAAGCACATACTTCAAGAAGAGGTCTGCTCCAGGAATTCCAGTTGCATTCTTTCCTTTGTGGAAGTCAGTACTGAGCCTGAGAGGTTGTACACATGCAGCTACAGCTTTTCCAAATGAGCTCACTGGAAGAGGTACTTCTTAGCATACAGTCAATAATTTGAAAAGAATGAGATTTACATAGTATTAAAATATTTATCTAGATAATAAGTGTTTGTGTGCGGAGGAATGCTAGAAGAAAAACACCTTTGTTGAAGCCCAACTGTTTTGAAAAACAAGGTGATTTTTCTGTTGACAAAATAAATAACAAATTTCAATAATGTCAAAACTCCTTGTTTTGGGATTTTCAGTGTATTGGGCATTGTTGAGAAAAACTGTTAAAAAAATATGTAAAATGTTTAAAGACATTGAAATCAGATGAACTGCTCTGATCAAAAGAAAACCGTATTTTCAGTTTAATTTTGTAAGAAAGTTTGATTAAAAATGTGATACATTTTGGAATGGAAAACATTTTGAAATCTCACCATTTTCCAGAAAAATCAGTTTTTCTGTCTTCCTCTAGTCTCAGTTTTCTTTCTTTGCTGTAATGAAATAATTGGAAAAGTGGTGTATCTGATAATTTCCTTGTGACAACGAAAAAACCCTGCTTTTGATAAGTGTGTGTGAGGCAGGAAAAAAAATCAGGAGAAAACCTCTGACAGATCAGTGATCTCACCAAGAAATTCACATACATTTCAAGAAACTGGAATTCATAGAAAATTGATATGAGAGAAACTGACTCCAATGAGGAGTAGAACTGGTGACGAAGTTATAACATGAATTATTGTAGCTATGATATGAGAAGTTCCTGCTCTCTTCCCAGACCTAGCATGTAACTTGTTCAAATCATATCTTGTAACATGCTGGATCAGTCTCTGTAGAGGGCTAATGCACACAGCTTGGAGTGCAGGCAGAAAAAATATGTATTTGCTACAAAAAAATGTGCAAGAATGTCCTCAGAATGTTGTTTTGTTTTTCTTTCTTCCTCTAAGGCTATACTGACCCTGGCAACAGCAAAATCCATGAGACATGGGAAGGAGATAATGTCACATGAGCATCCTTTCTCCTCAGCCACTCAAGGAGACAAGTGGCATCTTCTCCAAGCTTCCTTTGCTCTTGTGTTATGTGATCTTTCCCTTAAGCTGAGGTTTCTTGCAAAGTGTCAAAACACAATAAGAAGAATTATTGTTAAGACTGACAGAGATGAGAGAAGGATGCAGAAGAGAGATCAGGAACACCTGTGAGTGTATCAGCTCCATCCCCTCACCTATGGGAACAAAGGCTCAGCATCCAGCATTACCATAGCCATCAATTCCTCTCCTAAGAAAAGAACGGATGCGATAAAGATTGTTCCAGGGTCTGTAGCAGACCACAGAAGAAGCAGAAGAGTCTAAATGTGCTGGGCTGGGATGGCAAGGGAAGTCACAACTGGGTTCCATCTAGGGGGGATTATTCTTTCACTCAATTCATCAATTTATAGGCAAATGATTCCACAGGCAACATTGACTTGATTAAACAGGGCCATAATGACAGTGAGTGTAGGGAAGCATCCAGCCAAGTATGCAAACTAGCCTTCTCAGCCTAGAATAAAAGCTTTCCAACCAATAATTTCATGCTTTTATCTATACGATCATTAATACAGATACCAAACAATGCCAGCTCGACATGGTGTCAAAGGCTCTGACAAACTCTAATTGATAATAAATAATTCAATTTCTGTCCCAATCCAAAACTGCTGAATCTTGGGACATGTTCCAAATAAATGATTAAAAAGAACTTTGAATGTAATTATATCTAACACAACTGGGGATATTGCCCAGATGAAATTTACAGCAACTATTCAGAGCTACAAAATTTCAATGACACTGGCAACTCTTTATGCCTACTAGAAAATGAAATGTTCTTTACCAGGCAGTGGCACAGAGTGCCTTTTTTATCAACAGCTGTATGGCAGCAACTCACTCAGGCCAACTGTGCTTCCCACAGAGGTGCAGACTTTCCCAAAAACACTTGAGAAAATTTGGGAATGGGGTTTTGCTACAACCAAATCGTCATTGTTCTCTACATGTAGAACTGGATCTTCTTTCTGATCTAACTGATTCTTCCTCACCCCCAAAATTGCTTACATTACCATTTACAAAAGTTTCTTAAGAAATTAACACTCATAGTTCCTGGAAGGAAACTAGGATGGGGTGTTTCAGCAAAAAAAGTGACTATCAGCACAATCCTGAATGCAGCATCTCAGAGGCACACCAGTTGTTCCCAGTAATTCCCAAACTCCAAAGCCAGAAGGATCTCTTCACTTATTAGTGAAAACACAGGACACGTACTTACAAAAATATCCTTATACAAGATTTGATTCCTATTTTTATCTCGCATGTGTAAATCCTTGCTGAAATCTTACTTTCTGAATCTGTACACAAGAGATGATGACGTTCTCTTCAATTAACTTGGATGCAGGTTGCAGTGAATGCCAGTTTTTCCTTTTCTTAGAAGAATGGTGTGTGTAACTGGTCTGAAGACATGTCCACTCTTACGGACCTTGTAGATCTGCAGCAGCTACTTTCTGAGCTCATATGGTCACAGTAGAAATGGACTTCCCTTGTCAAACCTGTCCCATTTCTTTATTCCCAGTCTCTTCTGGAAAATTCAACATCAGCATCACTGGAATCCCCATGCTCAGAAGTCAGTGACAGCACCAGTGTGAGGATGTGCCAAGCGATCTATATTGTTTACCTAGAACTCTAATTATTCTCTTGTCCTACTTAGGCTTCTTTTTCAGCCTTTACCATACAACTTGCTGTTTATGAATACAGAAAGTGACAGAAAAAAAACAAGAGCTCTTCATTCTTCACAACATGCTGTTGTGGACTTTGACAACCATCTGTGTTTACCTGGCAGAGTGGTCAGAGGCAGCAGCCATCCTGAAGCAAACAGATGTCTGCAGATTCATGAGAACATCTGAGAAAATAAAATACCTCCATAATTCAACTCAGCTGCCATGATCAGGTGAGCCAGGCTTGTTGCTTCAAGAAAAATTCCCTTACAAGGGAGAAACCAAGTGATTATTGTACATTTTATATTAGATATGTTCTTTGAAGTATCTACTATTGATCCCTGTAATGAAGAAAATGTTATATAAACCTATGCTTCAATCTAGTGGTGACAGGCCAATAAGAATGATGAAACTTTGCTGGCTTCCTTTGAAAAGAAAGAAAACTTATAAACTACTACTAAAACCTAATACTTGAAATGGCTAGATTTTCTTTCACAGCAATATTCACCATAAATTATATAAAGTAAGTTATATAAAGTGTGTGTGTGTGTATATGTGTAAGTAGATATAAAAAGGAGAGCAACCAACAGAAGATTTAAACATCAGAATATACAAGGATGCTTTTCTTACACAGACACACACAAACTAGTCAAAGGTCTCATATGTCTTCAGAGCCTTGGTGAGGTTGATGTTATTTTCCAGGATAATGGAACAGTGGAACCCAGGTACAAAAAGACTGTAATATCAGAAATCACTCTGGAAGTTGCTGAGAGAACTGGATTGAGCTCTGTGACCCTGTAACATTTTCACTTCCAGGTCACAGGTAGAGAGTGTTTGTTTACAAAGTAATTTAACAATCATTAATACTCTGTGGTTAAGCCATGTATCTATAGGAAATGTGTTCCTAACACTTTGCTATGCAAAGTTCATCAAACAAGAGTTTGCAGCAGTTCATTAAGAAATTCCACATGGCCAAGTCCTTTTTGAAAGAGCAGAAGCCAGTGGCAATAACAGAGGATTCAAGTTAATATCCTGATTTCTTACTGCATACCTGAAGGTTGGAAAGGGCATAGGATGTTTCAACAGCTGTGTGCTTCACCTCTAGGAAACTGTTCTGCTGAACAGAAGGGGCAGCACTGCAAGAAGACTTGATCTTGTATCTAATGTTAAAAGGATTTCTCTACTAAAAAAGGAACAAAAAAAAAAAAAAGAAGGAGAAAGAAAATAATTTCTGTAGCAGCAGGAGTACTCCAATGGCTCGGGAACTGGCTCCAGCCTTCCTGAGCAGACACAGGGCAAGTGCTGCTGAGGTGAACTCAGTTTAATAGGTTGCTACTTACAGGCTTAGACTGATTTACAGGTGTTTGCCCTGTAATATGACCATCTATGTCCTCACTGCTAATCCTCTCGCATCTCTGAAATACTCCCACTTCAACAGATAGCTATTTTCAGAGGAGAAAACCCACATACATACCAAAAAGCAACAGTGCTCTCTAAATCTCCTCCCACAGGAAGGGCAGCCTGACTATCACACACTCAACAAGTTGTCTAGAACAGCACAACACCAAGCCTTCAGTTGCCTCTGTCACAGCGGGTGTCAGCCACCTGCATGTGACAGTAATAACAGGCATGTCACAGGGAGAGTGCACACAGACCTCGCATCCCCCTCCCTGGCAGCTCGGTGGAAAACCTCCTGTTGGAAATGCAAAGCCTGGGAAGCATAACTCGCTGCTCCCACTGTGTCCAGGGGAGCAGCACTTCCATCTTTCTCTGCTGAAGACACCTCCTTTGCTGGCTCTCTCAGATTTCTGACTTCTTTTCTTCAGTTGAGTTTCCCTCCAGCTTGCAGCCCAGTTTTGGTTCCTGACACTTCTGGAGACCTAGGCTGACAGATCCAATGGTCAGGGCACTGTGATGCTCTGGACCTGGCGAATCAGTTCCTATTCCCTGCATACACTGCACCAGCACTGTGGTAATGATTTGCAGACATACATGAGAACAGGGTTCATAGTCTAAGTGTACTAAACAAAAAAATTATCTTGGGATTGAATGTAAATTTACTGAAGTAGATAACCTTTTTTCCTTAAGTAATATATCACATAAGTACTGACTCTGTGGCATTCATCTGTCTCTTAGCTAAGCTTAGAGACTTCTAAGTGTGATTTCTAGAAATCTACAGCTCACAGCAAAATGCAGCTTCTAGGAGCTCAAGACCATGCCAAGTCTCACATACTGAGCACAAGACCTGGTATCCTCACTGCTGTTCTCTGCTCCATACCCACAGAATCTGCATTTTAGCTATTTTGAAGCATAGCAACCTTCCCTCCCTGACACTTTGGGATTTTTATGTGTCAGATATGTTGGTTTGGCAGGTCATGGTGAACTTCACAGCTTTTCAGGGCATAGTCTGGAAGAGATGCCTCATCCATGAACCAGGAGAACTGCTACCAGAAGGAATAGCCTGGTGTTGGGGTTCCTTGCCCATCATGTGGTCCAACAATTCCGGCCAGCAGAAAATACACAAACCTATCACAGAGCCCAAACAATGCCAAATCTGGGTATTGCCATCTCAGTCAACTCAGTGTATTCCGTAACTGAGAGAATCAGATGCATACATACAGGTGTCCTATTTTTTTTTTTATCCTGAAAAAAGGTCCAGAAAGCTCCTAGAAATTTTCACAGGCTTTCCAAGCAGCCAAGCAGAAACTAAATAAGAAGCCAAACTACACAAGTTAGAGACAAAGATAAAACTGGATGAATGTCCACAGTACATATCCAAAGTAACAGGGAAAA
Organism: Serilophus lunatus; assembly: GCA_013399895.1. Classification (NCBI taxonomy): domain Eukaryota; kingdom Metazoa; phylum Chordata; class Aves; order Passeriformes; family Eurylaimidae; genus Serilophus; species Serilophus lunatus. The sequence continues at coordinate 381,441 of VXBA01003908.1, forward strand.
AAAAAAGTAACAGGGAAAATCCATCTCTGAGCTGCTGTAAAAAAGTCACATTGGAGCTCAGAGCCCTGCAAGCACAAAATTCTGTCCAGGATGCCCCACTTCTTTTCAGTGCTACGGAACCAATACCTGAAGCAGAAGCTGATGGTGCCTCTAAGGGCTGATGATGCAGAGATCCCATTCCCTGCAACCCTGAACACAAAGGACTCCTCATGTGCTTCAGGTTTCATCTCCGTCTCTCCTATTCTTCGTCTTAAAAGTGCAATATTTTGAGGTATCTGAGTTTGTGCCAACAGACTGACATTCGGTTTCTGTGGATGCTACTGCTCTCCAAAAGTCTTTCTTGGGAGAGACAGCTGCATGTGTGTATTTCTATCCAGTTCAGTTTTCCCAAAGGCTTTCTCTTTCCACTCCCTCCCAGCTTTTTCCAATACATCCTGCTTCTGTTGTTCCTCTGCTATGTGAGCAGTTCTCTGTCCATTCTGGCTTTTTTTTTTGTTTTGTTTTGCTCTAGCTCTGCACAGAAGCTACTTGCTAGTTACTCAGAATCCCAATAATTTAGGTCAAAAGCCCAGTGAATCTGATGTGATTTGTTTCACATAAAAAGAGTGAAATTGTAAACCACCTTATTCTTCTCAACTGAAATGCTGCATCCCTATTAATTCAGGTGTATAAATAACACTCTCTAATGCTGTATCAAGGGCTCTGCTGTGTGATTAAACCTGCCTCCCTGACCTGTAATTAGAAACTTTGCCTCTGAAAGACAGTTTACAGAGAGAAAAGGAGAAAAAAAAGAGAGAAGGAACCAGCTCTCAGACCCGACAATTTTTTTCTTAATAAATAATTCAGAGTTTTTGAAACTTGAGATGGATTTCCATCTGCTAGTATTAAAGACCCAAAGCGAAGAAGAATTGAAAGATTCTCAAAGCAGAACACAACAGTACAGAGCATGGGGCTGGAAGCCAAAAGCCAGCTGAGAAGTTCATCAGGTCCTCTGCCTGTCTCTGCCCTATTCAGCTGCTGCCTGTGCACGCCTGGACTTCCAACAGGCCTCACCAAGATAAAGAGTCATGCATTTGGAATATAATATTAGAAGAAAACCCCCAAGTTCCATGAATGTTTTAGAAATATCAACAGAATCAGACAATGAATATGCACAATAGGGATGGTGGTGAGTACAGAAACAATGTGGAGACCAGGTTCCATGGTCCCACACCAGTATTATATAACCTTTTCAAGACAAGTAATTTAAAGATGAATTATAAATGATTGAACTGATTTTTTGCTCCAGGAGCAGTTAGACAGGTCAGACCATTCTACTGTTAGTGATGGAGTCACTGTTAGTTGCAACCCCAAGGCACATCTGCTGTTACAAGATAAATTCCTCACTTGGAAGTGTGGAGATAGTAAATAACTTTTTCTCTTGGAGTCATAGTAAGAAAAATTACTATTCCTTCAGACAAATGTAGATTCATTTTAACAAAAAAACCCTCTCTAACTGAAACACGACCCACAAATAAAACATTCCAACTTTGACAGTGTATGTCAGTTATCTTTTCTCTTTCTATAAACTGGGGATAGAACAATCTTTACAGCACTGGATAATGCAGGTGATGAACTGGCTCTGGGCTGAGAGGTCTCTGGCTTTGGGTATTTGGCAGCAGTTTCCAGAGCTCTGCTTGACTTCAGATCAGAGAGATTTTGTGATGAATTCCTCCTCTGGTTACACCTATAATCTTTGTGTTGAGGGTGTGACTGACATCGTAGTTTCAGTTTTTTATGTTTTCAGGCTCAAGTTTGTAAGGCCTCACACCAGGGGAATCAAGAGTTTGATAATTTTCTGCAGAACTGTCTTTGTCTAGGAAATTCACAATGTTGATCCAGGGTTTCAGGGAAGCCTTATGAATTGAGACATCAGGCTTAAGGGAGCTTGCACGAAAGAAGAGAAACCTTACTTTTCTATCTCCTTTGGTCAAAACACCAGACTTTACCGAATTCTCCAGTGCTTCATGCCTTCTACTGGTGCCCGTTTTTTAATAGGCACAATTTTAACACAAAACCCAGTTTAAATCTATCAAAATATTAAATTGCCACCAGTGAAGATGTCTTCATTCCAGTCCACCTAAGTTTGTAAATGTATGAGGTGCAGAGCCATTGGAGACCATAACCCTGGTACATGGATCCAAGGGTGTGGATTCATGAAACAAAAGAGTCCTTCAAATTCAATAACAACAACTTTGAGTAATCTTTTGTGTTTGTTATGCGGTAGAGTCCAAGTTTATCACAGAGCTGCCAGAACATAAATCTGATACAAACTACTTTGGATTAGATAGCACAGCAGAAAGAGCTTTACTGGGGTATTGTGACAACTTTCATGAACTTTTTAAAGAAACAGCACATGGAAATACTAGCAGTGCTGTTAAGCTATTGCTTTGTGAGCTTGAATGCTCAGAAAGGCAAAGGAGAAAAGGTAAAAATTTCAGAAAATAGAGCAGTACTTGAAACTTGTGTAAGCCATGTTTGTTTTTCAACTGGACTTTTACGTCAGTTGTAGTTAAAGCTGAGTCCTGTGAATCCAGTGTGCTCTACCTTCTTCAAATGCAACCGCTGGCTCTCCTCCCTCCATTTTTCCAAATCCTCAGTGTGTCACTTCTCTATATTTACCTTTGAGGGTCTCTCTTGTCTTTTAACATTGTTATGCAAGTACAGAAGTGAAAAGAGGTAAAAAGAACTAGGAATACATCAACTTCCAGGGACTACCTGCCTCTGCATGGTACCTTCAGCCATAGAGAGTGCCTGGTAGTCCCTGAGATGCATCACCTCTGCACCAGCACGAGGAGAAGCAGCAGTTCAGGGTGAGCTGCGGCTCAGAGCTGTGTCCAGCCCTGGGCTCCACTCTCGCCTGCTTGAGTTACTGACCAGTTTCTCTGGTTTTCAGCAAGTCATACATGGCCACAACCAAACCGCATGGCTTGAAAACACTTTTCCCATCTGAGCCTTGGCCCCCCCTTGCTCTCAGCAGCATCAGCAGGGCTGCTCAGGATGAGGTGGCTGCCTGCCCTCTACTTCCTGTCTCTTGTGGGCACTTCACTATCTACAGCTGTTCCTTTGAGGATTTTGCCCTCTCATACATATATATTTATTTCATAAGCCTCACTCCCACCCTGCAAAATGCCTCATATGCCACCTTTCCAGGCCTCTCAGTTCCCCCTCCAATGCCTGGGGCATGTACATATCCAAGCAGCCTGTTTATAGGTTGCCGTGATCCCAGCATTTTCCCCTTCAGGAATCCCTCATTCTCTCCTACAATAGCATTTTAATGCCCCATCTACCTCCATTCCCTGAATAAATGGGTACTCTAAATATCACTATCAGGGTTCCCGTGCACACTTACACTACTGCTCTAGCAGGATGCCCTCAACTCCCTCCCACTGGGGTTTCTGCGTGTTCCTCATCCTTTTTGCTTCTAACTTTGGATCTTCATCCTCCTCCAGTTCTGCAAAGGTTGCATACAAGCCCTGTATTTATCTGGTGACAGATCTTTGAGTGTGCTCACATGATAACATTTCTAGAGTGACAGACAGAGATGAGATAAAGGTATGGGTATGCAAGAGCTATTTCCAAGTTGCTTCATCTACAAGTACAATGGTATCTAAATTACTCCTGCTTCCCAATCTTCCCTTTTTGACTTCCTAGAATTTTGACAAATTAGGGTCACAGTAATAAGAAGTCTCTGATTTTTTTGCAATTGATCAGATGGAACATTTAGAAGTTGCCCTGTTCCATAAAGTTAGACAGAAAAGATGTCCAGATGAGCACACAGACTTGCAAAAACCAAAGGGAAACATTCATCATTCCAACCTTGAGCTGAACGAACCACAGTGGGATAATCTTCAGTTGATCTTGGGAAAAACAGGGCTTATGTGAGTTTTCTTAGTGACACACAAGTGATTTCCAGATCTCTAAATTAAAGCTGGAGCTGCTGGTTTATACGATTCCCAACCTCCAGACTGAAATATGGTAATAAACTGAAAAATGACACACACGCAAAAAAGGAGGAATTGTTCTGCATCTATTGAATTCCAGTGAATCTGAAGAACGCCTTCCCTGTTCCTCAGTACAAGTATTTGCATGGAGGGTTCTGAAAATCGAGCTGGGTTTCTGTGGACCAACAGAGGTGCCATTCCTACATCATAGCTTTGCAAATATGATTAAAGCCTGAAGCACAATGCTGTGCTCCATGGGACATATCTGGCCCACATGCTGCCTTTTCAACTCTCCCCTTTTTCCAAATCATGTACATTATGAGTGAATAGAAAGAAAATGTGTAAACAAGAACAGAAAAGGTCGTTGTGAGTTCATTAATCCTGATCACTTAATAAGCTGTAAATTGAAGTGCATGAATTCCATTCTCTTGAACACCAGGATAAATTTGAAGAATCTCTATTGACTTAATTTACACCAATATGCATTACAATAGTTTCTGGCATATTAAGAATGAAAATAATTATTACAGCAACATTCACAACCAGAAGGTACCTAGTTCCCATTTAGCAACTAAATGAGGGCCAGACTTACAAAAGTATTCACCCATTAAAAAATAAATCTTAATTAGTTCTTAAAGGAGGTGCAAAGGTAAGGCCATGGGGCCTGTGAAATTTAGGACAGAAGGACTGGCCTTAAGAAGCAGGGTAATACTTTGCACCTCACTGATAAGAACACTGTGCTGTGCAACAGACTGGTGAGTACTGTCCTCCATACCTGCTTCTCACAGAAGACAAAGATGAAGTGCATACAAGGAGGCAGAACTGTTTGAATAACTTTGTCAAGCCAATGTTCAGAATGGTACTGATACATTTCAGAGCTCTTTGCTTTGCAGGCCCCCTCAGAAGTCATGAGGACTCCAGGAAGATATATTCCTATGCAAAGACAAACATTGTTTTGGAATTCTTTAGTCTGTGGTTTCAATGCTGTTCATAAAAATCTTACACTAGCTTTCTTGGAAGATAAAACAATTAACCACTTCCAGGGGCCAAAAGGCATCCCAAACATCTTTACAAATACCTTAAGTTTCTGAAACAATTACAAAGACATCACAGTGGAAGAAACCACCTGAGAAGCCTAAAAAAAATTTAAAATAAATCGCTTGAGGCTGCTCGGTTGCAATGCCACGAAGTTTTCTTCTTCTGCCGCTGCTGGTTTGTCTGCAAGGAGGTCCCAAGAAGGCAGCTCTAAAGTGATGCCCTTGAAACAGGCGGCTATGACAGGCTGGGAATGATCCACGACGTGTTTAGCGAGCTCCTCCTGCCGGCTGCTCTCCCGGCGCCCGGGCTCCTGCCGATAGACTCGAATTTCGGTTTGGCTTTTCAGGAAGCTGAAGGGAGGCAAAGCTAATGCCACATCTTCCTTATTGTCATAACGATAATGCCTCTCATATCACTGCCCATTCCCTCTCAGACAGGCAGAAATGCTGCGGTCTGTGCCAGGAGCTGGGCAGAGGAGCTGGGGAGCCCAAGGAGCAAAGGGGAGCAGGGATGGAACCAAGGTGTAAAGTGGCACAGGGACACAGTGGTGGAGCAAGAAAAGCAGAGCAAGTCTAGGGACAGAGATCATATTTAGCCAAGAGCTCAGTGAGCCCATAGGGATGAGCCAGCTCTGAGGCCAGGAAGTCAAGTCAGGATCAGCGATGTCCACAGCCAGGCACAGGTACCCCTACAGCCTATCCCAGATGAAGACCAAGGACAAGGGCAGCTCCCAAGGGAAGTGAGGAGGCCTCAGAAGGCTTATCCCAGCTCTTTGGCACACAGCACTCTGATCCCAGACTATACTTCACCGTATCATGACAGACCTTGAACACAGGCAGTCAAATCTGTAGGACAGGGAGAAGAGGTTGCTAAGTCAGCCGGTGCACCCAGGACCCTGTCAATACACTGCCCAGCACAGTCAGTGGAGAACATAAAAATTATTGGAAATGCTGACAAAAGAACCTGGGTACAAATATGCCACACAGGTTGTCAGTTTGAAATATTGGCTGTTTCAGGATCTGGTGAGGAATGACCTCTGCAGGGTCAAGTATGTGTGCTTTTGTTTTGCCAGTCTTTTGGGAAACCCTTCTTTCTAAGCCAGAGTAAACTTAAAACAGCCACTGGGATGTAATGACAAAGCCTCCCCAAATTTTTCACCTATAACTTAAACCAGAAAAAAAAAATTACACTAATCCTAGCTTCCCATAAAAAAACCCCAAACTCATCCATACCACATAATCCTCTGTGACATTGCAACTGCTCAGTTCTTTGGTCAAACTATGTCCCAAAAGAAGAAAACAGATGAGACATACTGATACCCATTTCCTACCTCCTCCCTGGTGACATCTGCCATAGCCCTGCACTGGCATATACACAGATGTGTGTGCTGGTCAAAGCTCCCAAACCTGCCTGCTTGGGGAGGTGAAACATTCTGAGGCAACAAAGCCCAAGTGGCACATAACAACTGTCTTCAAAAAGGGAGCTTGTTGAATCAACAGGAAAAGACCAAGCCTTTGGAAAAGGGTATCTGTGATTATCTTATTGATTTAAACTGGAGAAATCAAAGACAGAGAGAAGAGAAAGAACATGAGGCAAGCATCCCAATAGTGTTCCCAGTTGGACTGACACTGGTACACTTCCTAGATAAAGCCAGTCTGCCCTGGAAAGGCTGCTTGGACACAGTAAAGAACAATGGTCTACTGAAAAAAGAACATCTTTTATCAATATTGATTAAAAAAAAAAATAAATCTTCAGATTATGTAAGCTACTTTGGAACCCGTTTTGCTGAGGTGGCCAGGAATATATTGTGTCTCCTTCTGTAAAGAGCACTGAATGTATACAGGACTGTTACTAAACGTGGCTTCTCTGCCAAGCAATTGTACTCCTGTACTTTGTATTTCCAGTGTGAAAACTCTAATGAAACATTTTAAACCAAAGCAGTTTCCTTGGAGCTGCCTCTGACCTTCTTTTTCTTCTTTCTGAGCCAAATCTCCCTGTCAGAATGAATTCAGACCTAATGTCTGCTCTTCCACCAGGCTTTTGGATATGTGACAATATCCTAGTCACTGGGAGCTGTGCCTGTTGGTGTCCATTGTCTTGTGTCCAGTTTGGGAGAGGGCTTTTAAGGGAAAGCCCAGAATTGAATTTATAGAGTCCAATGATTTACAGGAATGGCCAACAGTGTAGCTACTTTCTGCACACATCTATCAACAAGCTGTGAGTTCTCAGTAATTAACTCACAAAGCTCCAGCACAGGAATGGTTCAAGGTCCAAGAACAGGATTTTGAAAGGTTAAAAAACAAAACAAATGTACAAAAACACACTTGAAATGAGGGTCCAATCTAAAAATACTACAGGCCTGTGCATCAGCTAGAGCTGTGATAGGGGGACTGCCTACCAACCTACTGTGCAGAGCCTGTTACATTCCCTAACAGAGTCCTGACAGGCACAAAAAGGGGTTACACACATCCCAGACAGAGCTGCTGGCTGGGCTCTATGGAATGTTTCTGTCCCAGCAGTTTGGTGGTGGGCACAGCACAGATGTGCAGACTGATCACTGCCACTGCTGAGTAAAGCCAAGGCATCATGACACCGAGGTCCCTGTGCAGTGACAGGAGATAATGCAGGGTCTGAGAAAGGTGCTGCTCATAATGGAAATGCCAGGTGCATTGCCCAGGTAAAATAGGAGTGGATCTGTGGGACAGGGGATCAGACCAGCAGCCATGTGCAGCACATTGTGGCTGATGCAAGGCCTGGATAAACCAACAGTGGTATGGTGAGGCACTACCAGAAGGAAAGCAAGTTATGTGCTTTATGTACAATCAGCTACATTCTGTGGAAACATTGTATGTTTCATCTGTGACTCACTTTGTATGATGCCTGCACTGTATGTTTTAGGTACACAAACAAATACATACCTTGGGAGAAAGTAAAACTTTTTCTCTGTTAAATCTCCTGTAATCACATTGCAAACAGGGTGCAAAACCTTTGCAGATATCTACCCAATTCCCACATTAAGTCAGTAAGTTACTTGAAAAATGCTTTCATTTGAAGACCAACTACTTGCTAGGAATTCACAACTAGGCTTCAGTCCTTTGTCTTCGAACTCTTTACTTTTCTTCTTCAGCCCTCTGTCCCCCCCTTTCCATCAGTGTTCTGCAATTTGCCAGCCTCCTTTATGTCTCAGTTATGTCTGCACAATGTGAGGCAGGCAGACCCATGTGCCCACAAACAGAAAAGCTCCTCCAGCTCACAATAACTCGGCAGGCTTCTGCGATTTTCAGAGCCTGCATTACTGTGTGCCCATGTCTGCTGTCAAATTACTGCCTGGACACAAGGCTCCATGGCTAACCTCAGCCCTACCCCAAACATGAAGCTGTGTCTGAGTCCTCAGGAACATTCATCTTCTCCCGTAGCTCTTCCTACACAAAGTGGAGTAAACCTGGATGATGTTTCCAGGAAATAAAAAACAAGCTTACCCCTTCTGAAGATGTGTTATGACTTTATGGCCTCTTTCTGTAACCTACTGAAAGTGGCCGTGCTCCATGTCATGCATTTAAAACACATCAAAACAGATTTGAAGGGTGGACAGTTCTTCTGAGGTTTCTAAAGGAAAACAGAGATGAAAGCCATAAAAAACAATCCTTCACACACAGCAAAGATTGAAAAGTAAATCTAAGTTAATTTTCCTTCTAGTGTAAGTTCTGGCTGTCCCAAGACTATTCTAACTTCTAGCTGCTTGTCATGGCTGTAACATCACAGCAAGGAGGGAAACCATAAGTACATTTATTCCAATCTTAGCTGCCTCTCCTTAAAACCTCCATTCTGCCTTACTCTATCTGAGGCTGTGAAAAGACAATGATAATAATAGGAAGCTGCTCCTAGAGCTCCTACAAGGGAAACAGTTGTTTTCATGTCCTGCTTCATTGCAAATACCTGTACACAGGAAAGATGGCATTCACAGATCACACAGACCTGTAATTGAGGCAAGTCAAGGATGTTATTGACTGTAATTGCTGTTGTCTGTCTCGACCTTCTCCTCGAGGTGTCTCCACCTCCCATTACAATGTCAAGGATAAAGGAGTTCCCTGGTGGTCTGCAAAGAAGCAAAAGAGCAAGTGGTTAAGAGACAACTGACATTGTTTATATAACATTAAAATTAATTCTGAATCAACAATTCAGAGAAAGTAATATTGCTGCATAAAAGTAGATTAAAGAAGATTTCACTGATAGATGGTCCTAACAACAACACTTTGAATATATACAGGTTTCTGTACCTTAAATCCTCAAAACATTTTGGAAAAAAGAATACACTACCTTTCTTCAGTGTTTTGCAGAAAAAGTTTGGCATAGGCATTCACAGGGACTTGTCAAAGTAACCGACAGTTTACCACCAGAATGAACAACTGAAACCAGGCCTTTTAACACATTACTCTGTTATGCACATTATTTTAAAGCAGCCTTTGTATTTACCCATTTATAGTGTAGGTTAAGTAAAAATGAGCACTAAAGCAGAAATATACATGTCTTCTACATCTTAAACTAAGATTTTCTTCCTGGAATAAGGATACCCTGCTGCCTAAGGTTTTCTGTGCAGCCATAAAGCCTTCGTCCTCTTGCCTGTGCTGGCAACCAGGATAACCCTCAATCCATATTCTATGCCCTGTGCATGCTGCAGGAGGAAAAGATAACAAAGGCTGTGACAGAACTCTATCAGGGAAGTCCTTTTGTGCCCCATTTCCATCAGCTCATAAAAGGAACAGCCTGGACCCACATGCTGGGCTCCGCTAAGGCTGGTCCAGGCTGCAGCTCTTCATTTGCAAGAGAAATGACCTATTCATTTCCCTCTGACCTCTGCAGACACTTCAGACTGCTGACCTCATCTGCCAATGGCTCCCACCACCACTGAGCATCCTCAAACAGGTGCTCCCAAATAAACCCCCTGCCTTCCCAGGCAAGCTCAATTAACACAGCTCCAGTAATCCTGAATCAGGGCTCCCAGGAGGCCGTTTGTGCATGGTTTGGGAATGTTCAGCCCTCAGTGCATTTATTTCCCTGGCAGAAAAACAGAGGCCATATGAAAAGGAGGTGAATATGAGAGGATGTAAATTTAACTCGGTCTACTGAAATTAAAATATACACTTACTTGTGTGTGAGTGTGCACTTGACAACATAGGTCTCTTCCTTGCAACTACTGACAGCTACACCTCCTATTAGTGTGTGGCTGCTCAGGCAGGTCCCACAGTCCCTGAAGAAAACCAAGTGGCTTGTGGCTGGATGTTCTCACCTCTGCATTTTCCTGACTCAGTCTTGTGTCCAAGGATGAAAGGTGACAATGCTACCTCAGCAGGGTAATCCCTGTGCTTGCATTGTATCCCAGGAAAAACACACATCTCTTCAGACAGGCTCATCACCCACGTTTACCCCGCCATTCACAGCCTTATTACAATCCATATTGACTTTTGTTCTTAACAACTCCACTCTAGAAAGAAGATTACTCCATTCCACAGCTAAGGATACAAAGGCATTCAGTGGCTGAACTGCTGGTTCTAAGTCCAAGGTCTGAGTCCTGCTCACTGGATTAATCTCTACACAACATTTCTCTACTCAGCAGAGAAACCTGAGTTTTCAGGTCTGGAAGAATACTGAGGCTCTTCGGTAGAGTGACAGATATATGTATCACAGAATAATCTTTTTTTTCAATAAAAGTGGCATAAAAAGAAAGCAAGCTAGGTCAGTTCTTCTGTTGGTCTCCAAAGAACACCCAATTATCAGAGTGAACATAACCATCTTTAATAAGTAAGCTGTTTTGGAAGCTGAACTTTTTGTTCCAAGTGCCACATAGACACTGGCAGGAGAGGGCTGTGAATCAGAGCCTGAAGTCTGATGCAAGAGAAGTTTGGGCATCTCAAGCTGCTTTCCCCAGCAGAGAACAACCCTATTAGTTTGAGAAAGTCCCCTGCCTGCTTTCTCTCTGAGTAATTAAGAGTGAAATCCTCCTCTCGGTGACCCCAATGCTCTCAACGTAGGCTGATTTACACATGAAAGGAACCCTCTGAGGGGCTTTCTCCCTTTCACATTCACAACCAGGCAGGACCTATAAATAAAACCTTTCTGAAAACAGGAGCTTTCAAAAAGGTCTGTGTATGTGCACAAATGTGTATGAGAGAAAGGGAATGGCTGTGTGCACTCGAGGATGTGTGTTTGCATGCGTATGTGAAGCGTGGGTGAGAAGAATGTGCATTCACACGCCAGCCCGCATGCAAACAAGTGTCCTCAGAAAAGCAACTGCATGGATGCAGGGAGTGTGCACAGGTACTGGGAGCACTTACAGGAGCCAGAGGGCATGTCCAGGCTGGTTTCCAGCTAGCACAGTTCCAGGGGTTCACCCAAGTCAGCTGGGGCACTCTAGAGCTACGAAGAGAGGAAAAAAGAGCACATTCAGACTCAACTGTGCACCTGAGAGCACACTTGTGATGCTCTTTCCCTCCCCAAAGCAGTGAAGTACTTGCAGAACACCAGTGATTTACACTCCTTTGGCTATAACGCGGGAGGTAACAGGGAATCAGGTCCCAGGGCACGTGTTCCTACGGTTTTTGACAGCAGGTGAGATTTTTAAACGGCTGCTGCCCAGGAGAGAGAGAGAGAGAGAGAGAGAGAGAGAGAGAGAGAGAGAACAGTGTTGCATTTTCCAGGGCTGCCATTGTTTCAAAGTAATTTTTTATTTTCTGGAACACAAACCCCCTCAAAGTTTGAATAACAAACAAGAAGACAGACACCATGAAGATGAAAAGGTCAGAAAATCAAAAGGACTGTGACTGCTTTTACAGAAGTTATGAACACAAAAAATGCCTAGATACAGATCTGAACTGTCCCTCCTCCTGTTCATCCATGTGGCTGCACAGTCAGGGTATCTACCCTTCCATGAGGGCTAAGGAGGATCCTACATAACTTCCAGGAAAGTGGCAGTTAGTGTGACCCTGCCCTAATACAAAACAGGTGATACGGAGCCAAGCCAGGACAGACCACAGGGTTTCACAAAGCAGTTTCTGCTCCGTGGGTCTTTGCCCCTCTAAGGGGCAGCTTTTTAAGACCTGGCTACAACGTGATAATTTGAGAAATGCAAGCTATTCTACTCCACTGCTCCTGACGAGCTGAATCATTTGCTTTACTGAAACTGTGCCCATGCTCTGTGCTAACGCCAGCAGTTGGGATGTGCAGGTGGTAGAACAATTGGAACTGCTCCACTACTTGGTGGGAGACCCTGCATCCTTCTGATGTCATCACTGCTAATCGCAGCTCTTGCGTCTCTCACCTCCCCAGTTTTTTATGCAAACATTTAGAAAAATCAGGCAGGGGAAAAAAAAGGCACAAAGCAGGAGACATAAAGAGTGCGAAGCCTCGCAGGAGTGCACAAAGCACAAAATGTCTCTTCTGCCTGTTCAAAAGACTCTTCCCAGCTCCTTGCACCAGACAGCAGTGTGAGCAGGGATGCAGAGCTCCCCTCCCATTGAGCTCGCAGCTAAAGCCCTCCCCCAGTTCCCAGGGTCTTCAAATAAAGATTTGCATAGTAGTTCCAGATCATTCCCGAGAGAAGGGACAATGGCTCTCTCAACGCCCTCTTCCCCTCTTCCCTCTCTCCCAAAGCTGATAAAGCCCTGCCTGGTGAAAAGGGGAACAAAGGATTTACAGATGTCAGAATATTGATTTCTGCCGTTCCAGGACTACAGGGAGAAGAGGAAGGAAACTTTTGCCGCAGAAACCCTGTGAAGTTTGAGACACAGGCGCTATCTTTGCAGCACGAACTCCGCGTTTGTTAAGACAGTATCTGATGGAGGGAACATTGCTATTCGAGAGCGATGAGCCGGGCTTTAGAAACTTGAAAATGCACAGGGATGAGATTACCGCCTGCAATCCCAGAGAGCGCATTTGTTGTTGCCAGACCTGCTGAACGGAAAGCCGCTTCTCCAGTGAAAGGAGTTTGCCACCAGGCGGACCGGGCTGGGATTGCTCTGAGCGCCCGGGATCCATCCCATCGCATGGGTGGGTGACTCACGCTGCTGTCCGTGCCCTCCTCTCACTGCCACCCACCACTGCAGCTGCAAAAGACAAGAAGAAGAAAGGTGAAAGACGAGTCTTTGGAAAGTGATTTGATTCTGAATCATAGTGGAACAGAGGTTCCCCAAACTCACTAAATTCTATCACCTGAAAGCGAAAGCGTCCTGCCCCCACAAGCATTTCTGTGTGCAGCACATACAAACCTGTGCTTGCTTCTGTGCCACAAACATTATTTTTCAGTGCAGTGAGTCAACTTCACCTCCGCTTAACTCCACTTCTACCAGCTCACTGCAATCATTCAAATTTTGCTTATCTGAACAGTGGCATGATTCAAAGTGTCACATGTCACTGCTGCACACTCAGCAGGAGAGGGGTACTGGGCAGTCAAGTCAGGTTAGGGGAGTTCTGGCCTGGCCTCCATCACTACACTAGAACAGCTTTCTCTAAGTGGCTGGCTACCATCACTTCACAGAAATACATGTATTTATTTTCCTTCCCAGGGCTCACTCTGTAGCATTTCTGCACTCAAAAGGCTCCTAGGATGCTGGATCTTTTGGAAAAATGTACATGTTGAAACATCCTCAAAATGCCAGATTTAGGCCTAGATTTTTTAAAGGTTATAAGCTGGTTTTTGTATCAATCTAAAGGCCCTCAGATAGGTCAGCTTTGGGAAAGCCCACCCTTTCTGCAAGGCAGCAGCACAGCAGTGAGTACAAGAAGGGGTTCCCGTGCCATGGGTCAATAATCCAGACAGTTGCAGAGCCAGAGCTGGCTGTTCACTTGTTTTCCCCACACCTTTGTAAAAACACATGCTGTCAGGAGGACTGCAGTAATCACAGTGATAATAATCATCACATATTGCACAGTTGAACATATTTCATACAACTACATCAAAACATTATTCACAATACCCTTCTTAAAATATCTAAGTTTCTTACAATTCCTGCCTGCCTTCCTTCAGCTGGAAGAAATTATTCACATGGAATCTTTCGTGTCTCCCAGCAGTCTTTCCTAATTTACACTACATTTAAATAAGATGTGAATCAGCCCCACTAGACTCCTGACACACCTCATACAGAGATTAATTGCAGCTGTTGGGATGATAAAGACTAAGATCCATTTTAAATCAGTGTAACTCAGACTGTAATGAAACTGCCACCACACTCAGCTTCAGGACAGACTCAAAACTCATTTTCAGCTCTTGGAGCTTCATGAGTGGAAGAAGTGCTCACAAGGGGGCACCTGAGTCAGCTGTGCTAGGAGCTGGCAACTGCTCTCTGTGAGCATTTCCTTCTCTGAAGAACATTCTCAAGACTGTGAGAGGAGTGAAGGTGTCAGGGGGAACTAGGGAGGAGCACACCTTGGCTGCTCTCATTTCTTGCAGAACACTTGCACATCGCCTTTGAGGCTGCTGCACCAGCACAGCTCACAAACCATTTTTATTTTAGAGAGAACTTTTCCTCATCCTAGACAGAAGTTTGCTTGTTTTGCTTATTATTGTTTTCTCTCATTTGTAAACACTAGTGTCTGTTTCTTACTTAATTTTTTTGCAACAAGAGTAGTTTTGTTTTCATAGCCCCTGCTACAAATTTGCTTTAGGATACAGAACTTAATCTTGGTTTCATCCCCAAAATATTGCACAAAATAGTTCTTGGATTTTCTGTTCCACCCCAAAAAACACACGCAAATTCCTTTTAAAGTCTGATATTAGACACCTCATAAGTTTCAATCCAAAGGATGAAGGCAAAAGGGAAAGGCAAAATCTACCTCCAGTGTGGATTTAGCAAAGCAGATGTCCGTGCACACAGCGAGCTGCTGTGCTTTGAGGGCTGTTCTGTAGGAAATGCATCCTGTAGAAGAAGACAGAAGAACACTTCTGAAAGTGCCACCTGGCAATAACTTACCCTTTCAGTATGGAAGCAAACCTGTTGGTAAAATTATTAAATAAAACAATATGAGAACAAACTGCTGGAAGAGTTAGTTGTAATTTTTTAAAAAAGAGAATAACAAAGAAACCAAAACACTTTTGACAGCTTAGACTGCAAGACACAGGAAAAATATAAGCAATATTTTTATGCCAAGGTGTGTTACACAACAGCCTTCCAAGATCCTGACCATCTCACCACTCCTATCTAATACACAGTAAATTGGACACAAGCCCTGCTCCAAGTGATAAGGTCTCATCTGAGAGTTCTCTTCTCCGAAGCCCAGTTCCTCTGCTTTCCCACTGTTACAGTCTTGACATCCACTGTGGGAATCCCCTCATTTTACCGTGCCGGAAAATGTACTCTCCACCTACATGGCTTCTGTCAAAGGTCAGCCAGCCATCAGGTTCCAAAAAAGAACTAAAATAGGATCTAGACATTTGTAAATTAATCATGATTTTTTTTTCTTGGAGGTCTTGTATTTATTGCTATTATTTCTGTAGAATCATCCGAGGAATCCACATAATTAAAAACACATTAGTGGTAACAGAACTGCCTTATTTGAGGGGCCCTTTGATCCCCTCACGCCTGGGACATCCCCAGTGCTCTCCCCGTCCCCACAGCACCGGGACTTTTCACTCTGTTCGCTACTTAACATTCTACTCTCTACAACCACCTGAAAGGAGGTTGTAGCAGGTTAGTAGTGTTGGGCTCTTCTCCCAGGGAACAGCAACAGGACAAGAGAACACAGTCTCAAGCTGTGCCACAGGAGCTTTAGGTCGGACATTAGAAAGAATTTCTTCACAGAAAATTAGACACTGGAAGGCGCTGCCCAGGGAGGCGGTGGAGTCACCGTCCCTGGAGGGGTTTATGCAGAGACTGGAGGTGGCACGGACTGCCCTGGTTTAGTTAACACGGTGGTGTTGGGTCACAGGTTGGACCGGATGATTTCGGAGGGCTCTTCCAACCTGACCGACTCTGTCCCTGTGTTTCTGTCCCTGTTTCTCTGCCTCTCTGCCACCGTCCCCCCGCCCAATGACCGACCCCGCCCCTCCCGCTCCCTCAGCAACAAAATGGCGCCCCTCAGGCCGCGCCGCGCGGTGACGTCCCCGTCCCGCCCCTCCCGCCCCGCTCAAGGTCAGCGGGCGGTTCCCGCGGCCGCGGTTCCGGCTCCGGTCCCGCCCGGTCACCGAGGACATGGCGGCGCTCGCAAGGGGCTCCCGGGCGCTGCTGCAGCCGCTCTGCGCCGCCGGCCCGCGCTCCCCGCCCGCGCGGGGCATGGCGGCCGCCGAGCACCAGGGTGGCGGAGGTAACGGGGCCGAGCGGGGCGAGGACGGGGCCGGTGCGGCGCTGCCCTTGAGAGCCGCTGCCCTTCGGTGTGAGCGACCCGCGTTAAACTGGGGGAGGGGGCCCGCGCTTGGGAGCGTTCGTTAGCGCCGCGTTAATTGCGAGTGCCATCACGGTAATGACCGCGGTGATCGTGTCTCTCTGTGGCTGCCTCCTGCCCAGCCCGGCTCTGGAGGACGCTGACCTTCGTGGTGGCGCTGCCCGGCGTGGCCGTGTGTATGTTGAACTGCTACCTGAAGGCGCAGCACAAGGAGGAGAGACCCGAGTTCGTGCCCTACGCCCACCTCCGGATCAGGACCAAGGTACGGCGGGTTGGCAGCCGTTCCCCCGCGGCTGCAAGAGCTGCCTCTGACATCGCTGTAGCATCTCCTGCTTTCTCATCTGTACCCCTGGTATTCACAGGCTCTCCCAGCCTCAAGTGATCCTCCTCATAATGTTTAAAAACGTTTCACTCCTAGAGCTGGTGTACTTAAACTAAAAGCTCACAGAGGAGATCCCGAATCCTCAAAACTGGAGTCCTCACGTTGCTGTTTAAGCAGCAGCCAAGATCTTGCTGTTTAGAGACTGTGGCTCCCACATAAGAAAGACAGTTTTCCATCTCTTGCTGTCTTCCAGCCTGTGAACAGGTGTCAGCTTGATTAACTCACCAGCATGTCAGGCTGTGTGATCACAGAATTATTTAGGTCAGAAAAGATCCCTTGAGATTATTGAGTACAACCTGTGACCCCAACACCGCCATGGCAGCCAGACCAGGTCACTCAGTGCCACCTGCAGTCTGTCCTTAAACCCCTCCAGGGATGGTGACTCCACCTCCCTGGGCATTCAATCCCAATGTTTAACAGCCCGGCCCATGAATAAATTCCTCCTGATGTCCAGTCTGAACCTCTCCTGGCACAGCTTGAGGCCATGTCCTCTCATCCTGTCACTAATTGCCTGACAGAATTGATGTGTCGAGAACTGCTGTTGGTTTCTAGTGCTCCACAGATTGTTCAGGAGCTACCACTGGCTTACGTTGCTTCTTCTTTCAACAGCCTTTTCCCTGGGGTGACGGGAACAAGACTCTGTTTCACAACCCTCATGCAAATGCTCTCCCAACTGGTTATGAAGAGTAAAGATCCTGCCCACAGCCAGAGCTTTGGCTCTGCCTTGAACCAGAATGTTGAGTGGGAACCATCGTTTCTGGGGTCATAATTTGAGAAACTGCATTTCCTCTGTGGTGAAGCTGAGGCGTGTTGTGGCCTCTGTGTGTATGTGTGATGGGGTCCTTTAAATAAACAACTCTGAATGTGAATTTAGGATTTGACGGTTTTTGTTAAACTGAATCCTCAGAAGTTCTCGAGTTTTTTGTTAAACTGAATCCTCAGAAGTTCTCGAGTTCTGAGTTTGCTTAAAACATTGAGGTTTCCCCCAGGACACAGTGCAGAGGGGTGTTTCACTGCCTGAATGTTAATACCTGCTCCTGTGTCTGATAACACAAACACCAGGAATGCACTTGGCATAGGACATGACTCAATATTCTTCATGTCAGGTTTAACTGATGACTGCAAATTCAACAGCCAGAAGAACAGGTATGTAGATTAAAACTCAATATATGCTGAAGCACATTCTCCATAATCAGCTATTGCAGTATTTATTAACAGTCATGAAGGTGACCCCTTGTGGCAGAGGGAGTGGCAGCTCTGTGCCTTCACCTTCAGCTCTCAGGTTTGCTGGTGGATCAGTTCATGTCTTGATCCCAACTATGGTCTTTGTAAACCTGCAGTCTGGTTGTATGAAGTTTTTCTTTTCAAAAAGAAAACAAGGTTTTGGCCCCACTGCACGTGTCTGTATAACATCTGGTGTGTCGCTCAGAAGCTGATTAAGCTAGAAGGGATTAATGACCTTCCACAGCCAAGAGGCTGAGTCTGTGCCAGAAAAACAATGAAGTTTTTTCTCACTGTGAGTCAACCATTTTCCAATTCTTTCTGTAGCTTTAGGGTTTTTTTTTTTTGGCATGATATGAATGAGATCTGTCTCAGCTGTCCTTCATGCTGTTCTCCCCCAAAGGGAGACTGCAGCAGCTGCCTTGGCACCTTACTGTTGACAGGAGAGATGGATGGCAAGAGAGAATCTCCAAGTGGGTGCTGCTGGTTGCCCTTCCCCATGTTTCATGCAATTTATCTCATTTGCTTATGAGTAAAATGACTGCTGAGGCTATTTTTTTCTGTGTTAAAAGCACAGAACAAGGCGCTGCCATGTGGGTACCATTGTTTTAAAGTTGACAAAATCACACTACGTTTAGCCCTACGTGAAAGACCGGAGAAAAGCAACCTGGTTGTATGTGATATTCCTTAAAAGAAGCTACCTACTGGGCAGTCTCCAAAATGTTATTTAGAGACCTTTCCCTTAGCTCACTGTTTTTATTTATACCCGAGTGATGCAGTTTTTCAACAGGTGTTTTTTTCAGTGCTATGTTTAACCCTTTGTGTGCCTGAGAACAGGAGTGTGGCTTCATGTGACTGACACAGCAACAACAGCCCCAAGCTGCAGACAAGCCAGCTATGATGTTTGAGAACTGCACCTTTTTTAGTTGTTTTTTTTTTTTTTTTAAAGCAAAACTTTTAAAGAATTCCTCAGGTAGTGATTAAATAGAAAAGAGAGTGAACCTCTTTTTTCCTCACTCTTAATTCTACAAGAATTAGGAAGTTGACTTCTCTTTTGTCCCCAGGCCATAGTATTTTTTTACTCTTTCACCTCTGTTGGTGTAAGGAAAGGGACCAGCTTTTCCCAGTCCCTGTGTGAGGACAATACCACAGGAATGTGTAATGCTGAAGGAGAGAGAATTCATGGCTGGGTCACTACCTCAGAAAAGGCTCAAGAAATCACCTCTGCATTAAAAGTCTCTTCAGCTTCTGAGTAGGCCACCTCTGTCTCTCCTAGAGGTAACAATCAGATTCTACTTGACAGTTCTGTACTTGAACAAAATATAACCTGGTTAATTTATTTTAGGCAAGCTGTTGCAGGCCCAATAGTGCTTCTAGACCTTTTTTTTACTCTGTTGCAGACAAAAAGCAATGCTTAAACCTCTGAATGTTCAGGATCATATGGAACAAACTTCTTCACCAAAACTCAGCAGCATAGAGATGAGACAAAATAAATCAACTCCCTTTGTATTATTTTGAAACTTTCAAGTGTTATATAAATAAGCAAAAGAAATCAGTGATAAAGAAACTATCTCAGCCCACTCCAACCAGCATTCCCCCATGACAGAGTACTTCAGCAGTGTAGTGCAGGAAGTTAGTTCACATGAATTTTTAAGCTGTTAGGTGCCGAACCACCACCAAAATTCACTACAAGGGAGGCAGCAGTTACTCCATGATCCAGTTTTTTTTTTCTTCTTTTTTTCACAAGCAGAGAATATTCCTCGCTTTCTAGAAAGCTGCTAACAAAGGTCTTATCCAGCTGGCACTTAGTGGTACACCTGGTGATGGTGCTTAGTCCAAAGGTCATAGAGGTGATTCCACTCATGCAGCTTAGGTCAAGAGGAATTTTCACTTTTTCCTTTGCTCGGGCCCATGAACTCCAGCCCCTCAATGGGTATGTCCTTCTCCTTGATTGCTTTCTGAAAAGAGCAAAAAAATTAAACTTGACATGTGTTTATAGTGCTGTGTGTACAAAACATGGAATCACAGAATCAGGCTGGAAAAGTCCAGAGTCCATCCAACCTGTGACCCAACACCACTCTGTCAACTCAATGCCACACCCTGTCCTTCCTTAAACCCCTCCAGGGTCAGTGACTCCACCACCTCCCTGGGCAGCCTCTTCCGGTGTCTAATCACCCTTTCTGAGAACAAATTCTTCCCGATGTCCAACCTAAACCTATCCTAGCATAGTTCAAGACTACGTCCTCTTATCCTGTCGCTGGTTACCTGGGAGATTAGAAATGATCCAGAAAAAAGTGACCTAGAAAAAGCAGCCGCAAGGCTGGCTTGGGTACAACTTCCATGTTACCGCCGCTCAATTGCGCCCTGACAACTCACTGACACTCCACACCCTAAGCCGGAAACGCGCTGCAGCCCCTCCTCCATCGGAACTGACACGTTACATCAGCGAGAACAACTCAAGAGCCGCCTGTAAACCATCCCTCCCACCTCCTGACCGACAGAACGCGGACGAGAAACTCCAGGGAGCACCGCGGCGGGGGGAGCGCGGGGGCAGAGCCCACGCACCTGCACGCAGAGCTGGTACCGCTTGAAGAGCTGCCCGCAGGGGTCCCCGGCGCTGTCGCCCTTGAGGAACTTCTCGGCGAACCAGCGGTTGAAGCACTGGTCGTACTCGCGCTTCAGCTCCGTGCACGCCTCGCCCACGCTGTTCATCGCGGCGGCCGCCCGGTGACGCGCGTCCGGCGCCACGGGGGTGACGTCACGGGGGCCGGGAGGTGACGTCACGGGCGCGGCGCGATGCGGGCGCTGTGGCTCGGGCGGTGGGTCTGTGCACGGGCCGGGTACCCCCGGGCTCCTCGTCGGTACCGCGGCCACCCGCCGCCGCCGCCGCTGCCGCAGGTACCGCGGGAGCGGGAGGGAAATGGGAAGTTAATTTTCCAAAATCTTCCCGGCCGGTAACAGGACTCGGCGCGCCCTAGCAGGTGTTTGTAGGTTGGCGGTTGGATCTGGTGATCTTAAAGATCTTTTCCAGCCTTAACGGTTCTTTGTAAACTGGGGTTTTGCCGTGTAACAAGTTTTTAGTGGGGGGAAAAATAATTTGCTCACTTTTGGCCTTTTTTTGTCCGCTTTTGACAGGAAAAGGTGTCGGTGGAAGTGCTGGACCACTTGGAGCACCTGGCCCTGGTGGATTTCCGGGACTCGGAGGGCGTGGAGCGGCTGCAGAAGGCGATCCAGTTCGCTGATCAGCTTCATGAAGTTAACACTGAGGGCGTGGAGCCCATGGATTCCGTGGTGGAGGACAGGTGGTGAATCACAGCAGCCTCTTTTGGTCTGTTGTTAACCTGTCAAACTCTGCTTTTGTGACCTTTTTTTCCCCTGGGAATCGCCCTGCATGTGGCCCCTTTTCTTACAGAAATGCCTGATCATGGGTTTGTGTGAGAGATAGATGTCATTGGCACAGGTGACCTTTATGTGTCACCACAGCAAGGGTGAACTTCAGTTCCTCAGTCTGTCTTGTCGTGAGTGGTCTGCACATGCTGCTCCCCAAATAGCTCTCAGTGGCATTCAGAATGCCCCAGTACTTGTCTTAGTGCTTACTTACTTTTCCAAAAACAGCTTTTAAGAGATAAGCCACCCTTCCTACTTCATCAGATAGCTCAGGGACAAGTAATCTTTGTTCTTTAGGTGTCTGTATCTCAGAGAAGATGATGTGACAGAAGGCAACTGCACCAAAGAGCTGCTGGAAAATGCCAGAGAGAAAGTGGAGGAGTATTTTGTAGCCCCAGCAGGTACTCACTTGCTTATACAAACCTCTTCATCTTGCTTGAATTAACTTGAGGAATGTAACCTTCCATAGCTGCATTTACTTTCAGAAATACCAACTAATAATAGGGAAGTACTAATATAAATGCAGCCATCTGTGTAGAACAGTGCAGTTTTCAGGTCCAAAAGCAGTACAGAGGCTGATCTGACTCTGAAGTTACTGCACATGTTGAACAATTCTTTGCAGGAATTCAGACAGGACTCACTTTCCTCACTTGCTCAGGAAATTTAAGTTGCCTGTACATACTTAGAATAAGTCAGAGAAGCACTTCAGTGCCAAGCTGTACTACCCAGAAGGAAAGTTACAGCTGGTCTCACACAACTTGGGTTTTGTTTTCTCTCAGGTAACATCCCTTTACCAAAGCTGGGGGAACGAGAGACTTTTCTGCAGGGCTCTTAGAGACAGCCCAGAGTCCAAAGGCCCTTTCAGGATTTTATTTGGCAGTCACAGGAAATACCCTGGTGTGTACTTTGGTCAAAAGAAGAGCACTTGCAAGACAACTTACAGAAGAGAGAAGGTGTAAAAGTTTATAGTAGTGCTGCTGAAATACTCAGTGTCTGTGAAGCTGGGCGGCAGCATGGCAGATAACCTTAGTGCTTTTGTTTAGCAAAATTAATGCCATGTTGTTCTTGATGATACTGAATGGCCTAAAGGGTTTAAAGAGAACATTAAAAGGTAATGATTAAAAACCACAAAACACTATATTTTATCTCCAGTTTGTTGGGAAAACAAGAGAGGTTGGAAGGCTGTATTTGTGTATTTCTCACCTGTTGCTCGACTCTGGCTCTGACCTGTCAGAAGGAACAAAGTCTGGTGTGAAGGAGGAGTAACATTACTGAGTATGTCTGTGACATATGGACAGAACTCAGGCTTTCATTATCAAGGAAAAGGCACTTTGAGAAGATGATTCAAATACTTTGCTTGTACTGAGTATTTCCATTTTATCTCTGTGTTCCATGTCTGTATGTGTTGCCTTCTGTTACCACTTTGTATTTTTATCCTCATAAATTAAATACCTGGAATTGCACATAATTTGAGAAAGTACTTTTCAAACACAAAAATACGTGTTCTAAAATAAAAGGTTTTGCAGAGTAGCAATTTTTCTGTACCTCTGAAAAATAAACACCACCAGCTTGGTCCATAAATAAATCATGATGAGGAAAGACCTCAAGTCACACCCTAGTACAATCATACTTGCAGATAATTTGCAGTTTGAGAAATTCCTCCTTGTTCCAACCATTTTGGTCTTCTTGGATCATCAGAGAGAATGGAGATAATGTCATTTACATAGAAAAAGGAAGAGGAATTTGAGAGTGAACTGCATGGCTGTAGGAGCTTCCAACCCAAAATAGCATCACATAACTATTTAAAAGCAACAACCAAACCAACAATTTGGATAAGATGATCCCACACTCCCAATGCTAAGCTTCAAACTGCCAGTTCTACGCTGCTCCGACACACTCCAGTGAGAAAAGACTTGTTCCCTGCAGCCTGAACTGCATTTCAAGTGGAAACCACACATTTCCTTAATGAAGGGGTTTGTTATACTTTCACCACTAACAAGAGAATTACAGTCCTGATTCAGACACTGGAACCAGCAGAACAGAAACACTGGCAGAGGCTGCAGGAGCTGCCTGTGGGGCAGAACATGTCAGTGCCCCAGCCTGCCTGTGGTGGGTGCTGAGCCCCCCGGCATGGTGCAAAGCCCCACTGGGCCCTGGCTGCCCCCTCAGGGATGGGACAAGACACCCAGCATGTGCTGGTTCACCTGCTTTCACTGCAGGGCCCCAACCTGCAAGTCAGGCAAAAGTTTTCTCTGGAGACCATGGAGAGAACTTGCACCTGCCAGGATTTTTCCACCACTATAGAGCTGTACATATAAAAGTGGAGTAGAAGACCTCACATATAAATTCCAGGTTCACAAAAATATTTCAGTGTGGAGATTTCTTCAGTTTTATGGAAAGAAAAATAGAAGTTGTTCTATTACTAATAATGATTATTTATGTTTTGATAGTTAACTAGAAGCCCTGGAAAAAATCCCTCTTAATACAGTGATATGGTGTGCAACACAGAGCAAAAAAAATACCTCACCTGAAAAGTGTTTACAATCTAACCTCCTTCTGCAAGAGGAATCTCATGATATGCCTTATCCATTACCCAACTTTATTCAGCACCTCCTCTGCCCTGGCTGTCATCTCCTGTCTGTATTTGTTCTGCCTTCCCCTGCAGCTCTGTCTTGAGGGAAACTATAGTTTTATATTCTTGATTAACAAGTAAGACCCTAATGCCTCTCTTTAAAGCCATATATCTTGGGCTTTTATGTATCTCATTAACATGTATCTCACCCACACTGACATTTCCTGCAGTCGTCATCACATCTGCTCCTTTAGCCAACCATTTCTCAATAAAGGCATAGAAATTTGCCTGCAGCTACCAAACACAACAACCTCCTCAGAGATTCATGGGTGTTTCTGAAGCTCAGTGTAAGCACCTGGGAGATTGTTAAATGGTTCAGTTCTGTCATCAGAGAACTGTCCAGTACTCAAAGAACCCCTGCAAGTGCTGCAGATACTGAACACAGTTCTGTAAATTAATTATTTACTGTGACCCCAAAACCATTGAAAGCTTCCTCACATTGCTGGTACACAAGCAAAGCTGGGAATTGCATCTCTCCTAAATGGAATGCTAGAACCTGCCAGCCAGTGTTGTTCTATCTGCTGACAAGAGTATAAGCAGAAAGTGCCCCAGGGAGAGTGAAACTAAGAAAACAGAGCATCGGGGATCTCCCAAAACACCTTGCTTCATTTAAACAGAAAATAAAAACCCAAGAAACCAACAACAACAACAAAAAAACAAACCACCCAACCAACCAAAGTAACATGCAAACCAAAAAAAAAAAAAAAAGGCAAGTGTTGCAGAAACAGTGAGGTCTGCAAAAGATGCCATAAAAGAGACTTGAGAAGTCTGATAGATGCAGGTCACTAAAGGAACAAAGTTTGGAGCTTTCTTGATCATACTTGGTAAACATGAGCAAAAGTTTTATATCAGAGGTCACTTAATCTGTGTTAAAAATAAACAACTGAAAACAGACTGATGAATAGGACTGATGATCAAATCCCATTTACGAGTTCTGGGTCTCCTTCCTTTGACATGGGTGAGCTTCACTCTCAGTAAAGGCCGTATTACTGAAAGAGCTACACCCAACAGGAGTTTGTTTCAAAGAGAAAGAAAGACTGTTGGAAAGTTTCCTGGCTTAAACTCAGTGTCTCTGTGATCCAGGCTGGGGCAAGCAATAAAACGGCTTTTGGGCATCACATATCAACTATGGAAAGGTGTTTTACAGAAGGTGGTGGATACACTACAATGCCTTGGATGCTGAGCGTGCTTTAAGGAACACGTTTTTTGCCAAGGATCGCCAGATGATGCCAGACAGAATCACAGAAACAGTGAGGCTGGAAAAGACCTCTGCGATCATCGAGTCCAACCTATGACCAAACATGACCGCGTCGACCAGACCGTGTCACTCGGTGCCGCCTCCAGTCTTGCCTTAAAACACCTCAAGGGGCAGTGACTCTGCCACCTCCCCGGGCAGCCTCTTCCGATGTCTAATCACCCTTTCTCTCCAGAAATGTCCAACCTCCCCCTCTCCTGGCGCAGCAGACGAGTAGCACGGCACCCCCGCCTGCCGCCTTTCCCCGCACAGCCCGATTTCGCCCCGTAGTTGGTGCGGGGGGCACTCCCCGTCCCCCCCCGCACGACGCGGTTGCCATGGGAACGGACGCGGCGCGGGGCATTCCGGGCCGCAAGACAACGCCGCGGGAAAGCCCCGCCGAGCGCCGCGCGGCGGCCAATGGGCGCTCGGGGGGCGGTGGTGGCGCCAATGGCGGCCCGAGGGGCGAGCAGGGGGCGGGGCTGGCGCGCTCGGAGGCGCGCTCGGAGCAGAGCGCGCTCTGCCGTCCGCCCCGCACCGCGCCGGCTCCGCAGCGCCAACGGTGAGCTGCCGGCGGCGGGACTTCCAAGAGACCCGGACACCCCGCTACACGGGGACCCCGCGCATCCCGGCGGCTCTTGCACATTTGCTGCCTCCGCTTTTCTCGGAGCCCTGCGCGGCTGCCGGCAGGACTCTTCCACGGCACCCGCGCGGGGCCCCGACCCCTTGGCGGCGAGGCCGGGCTTAGTTCGCCTCCCTCGGCAGGGAAAGTCCGNTCGGGCCGTGCCCGTGCCCGTGCCCGTGCCCGTGCCCGTGCCCGGTCCCGGGAGTGACGGGAGCGCCGGAGCTGCTCGGCAGGTGACTCTGGCAGGTGCGCCCGCGACTTTGAATTCTCTCCTTAGCTCAAAGCAGGCAATCATGAGTGACCGAAAGGCAGTGATCAAAAATGCGGACATGTCAGAGGAGATGCAACAGGACTCGGTGGAATGTGCTACTCAGGCCTTGGAGAAATACAACATCGAGAAGGACATCGCTGCTCACATAAAGAAGGTAAATGTTGGTTTGTAATGTGCTCATGAAAAATCAATCGGGGAGAATGCTGCCGGGCAAGTAGCTCCAGAGAAACCAGTTTTAGACACACCAGGTAATCAAGTTGGACTTTCTCGCTTTGTGCTCCTTTCCCCATCCCCTATGTGGACCTTTCTAGATCCTTCTTTCACTTGTATTACCTTACACCTTTTCTGCCACTGTGCCAGTGTCCACGTGAGCAGAGTGGCAGGTGGCTGTCCCCGTGACTGATGAGCTGGTAACAAAACACAGGCTCTGTGGAGCCTATTTGAGGAATGGTGGTTTTGGATTTTTTCCCTTTCCCACCACATTTAAGACAAGCTGTTCCTGCGAAGGCCGAACAGATGGTTCATAGCTTACACTTCATCACATTTTCTCTCTTGACTCCTACTGGGAGCCTGACTGAGCTGCTGGTGGTTGAAGGGATTGGTTGAGCAGAACAGCAAGTCTTCCATGTTCTCAGAAAAATCTCTTCAGCTGATGGCTTTTAGGTACTGAACTATATAACCACTGACTGCATGGGCTTCCTCAGAGTACACCTGTCCATAGGGGCTTGCTGGAATCATGGCAGGCTCCTGACAACAGTGTGTTGGCAGAACATGGTCTCATGACCATGTGGCAGAGAATTTCCCATTAAGTGTCCTTTCAGCATCCTTACTGCAAACAGCTAATGAAGCGCAGGTTTAATCTGACGTTCAGAACAAGCAGTGAAGCTCTTAGAAAGTTACAGTTTTAGATCATGGCATGACTTCAGGGGAAAAGTTACTTCCCCAAGCATGTATTTTAATCTTATTCTTGCTCTGCTTGGAAGTGCTTTTTTTTTTTTTTTTTTGTATGACTAAGCAGCATATGGGTTATAAAGTGACAGATGATCCCTGCACTTAAGAGCATATGCTGCTTCTTCCAGAAGTGATACTTGGTAACAAGTGACCTATCATTGCAAAAAGAACCTCCACCTGTTACACAATATTAGTGTAATTACCACGAAAATGCTTTCTGGTTCTCTGTTCTGTAGGAATTCGACAAGAAATACAATCCCACTTGGCACTGCATTGTGGGAAGGAACTTTGGCAGCTACGTGACTCATGAGACCAAGCACTTCATCTACTTCTACCTCGGCCAAGTCGCTATTCTTCTTTTCAAGTCTGGTTAGAGCCATGGACTGTTACTGAAACTTGCATCTGGGTACAGGGACTCCCACCTTCAGCCTTCCTGGGGAAACAGGCTGTGATCTCCAGGTTTTTTGTTGTATTGTTGATGGTCAGGGATTTTGCTGTAGCAGCTGGTATTTTCATTGTGGCTATATAAGAAACAAATATGTCTTCCTTGTATTTATTTTCTTTCAAAAGATGGCTTCTTTGCTAATAAAACTGTTGGAACTATAGTTTATCCTTTAAGAGTTTTGTTTACCCTCTGCCCTCTTGCATTATCCTCTTTATTGCAGTGTGAATGAAGGATGAACATCCCCACCTTCCCAAACCCATCCTTTCTTAGGAAACCTTCTTAGATTTAAGTGGAAAAAAGTTGATGCATAGCCCTTTTATTTCACAAGCCTTTGAAAGAAGGAATTATGGGAAAACATCCTTAAACTCCATGTGACAATAACGGCTTCATCACAATCCACAGTTACTTCATAAACCCAATTACTTCTCACAGGTATAATATGCTCCTTAAAGCTTAGTAAAAAATAAAAGGCATCTTACTGGAAGACTGGTGAATCTATTTCTGTCTCCAACACCCACTGGCAACTGACACTGCTTCACTTGTTAGCACTGCTCAGTTTTGGCCATGTCCTTTACACTGCACTTGAAGGGAAATGCAAGTGTAAGAAACACCACGGGAGTCACTCCTTCCACATGTTTCTTGAAGGAAAAAAGGTGACTGGTGTTCTGGGTCTGGCTGCCAAGTATCTGCTGCACAAATTCTTGAGCTTCTTCTTCAATCTTGATACTGTTAAAATTCCACAGCTTTCATATTCTTCATGAAGATTATACTTCCTGTGTTTTGCTTCATAGCAGACTCACAGTTTGAAACCTGAGTGAATGGCAACAATGCCAAAATTTAAGTTCTCATAATCCACTTTGAAAAAACCTGCATCTTCTATCATTTCCTTCAGCTCCTCCTGAAAAAGAAGTGCCATATAATTATAACAACCTGAAGGCCTGTCACCCAGCTGGCTGCAAGACTGCTGGGATCACGTTTTGTGTGTTAGTGAATTCAGGGAAATAGTCTTACCTGGGGGGGGAACTGTCGGATGCTTTCCACGAGATACTGGTAGGATTTCCAGTCCCCAGCAATGATCTCACCCAGAACAGGGATAACCTGGAAACTGTAGAGATCATAGAGCCTGCACAGACAGACAGCATATGCAAATTAATGGAAAAAAGTTTAAAACCAACCTCTCCAACACGCCATGATCTCTGCACCATTATGCTATGCAGTGTGTATCTGATTTTAAAAGTGAACAAAGAAGTGGCCTCAAAGCGTCTCCATCTCTTACTCTGAGTACAATAAGAGAGCCTTGTGACATGGCATAAAGTGTCCCCATGTTCCTACCTGGAAAGAAAAGGGTTGCTGACATGGCTAAATTCAAGGCAGAGAAACCTTCCCCCTGGTTTCAGCACACGATGGGCCTCTTGAAGTGCCTGAGACAAAGCAGATGTGATAAATTTGTTTTTGTAGAACAGCACCTGCTTATTAGCATGGCATGTGATATTACCAGGCAACTCTGATGAACTGAGGGAAGGAAAGAGAATCCTGACTGGCAATCTGCAGTATTTAAGACAAAAAAACAACACTAAAACCCAAACATTCGAGAAACTCAAAGCACAAACACTCTCGATGTTACATAAATAGATTTATACAAGACTTTGTGTCAAAACTGTGATGTCAGGTTTGCAATTTTTATTCTTTTTTTCCTACACCCAGTTGATGAATGTTTGTTGGCAGAGCTTTTGTAATTACAGACCAAACCCAAAAGGGAGAAGGTGACTCACCTACAAGAAACTCAAAAATGAAAAAAGTGCATGATAGTTTTTTTAAATCAAAAGAAAAGATTTTACTGTGAGGCACACCCAAAGGATCAAAGAGGGAATGATACTGGGTTTCGGATGAGCAATGTGTTAAGAACAGGAAGGAAGGAGAAGGAAGAAGAAAACCTTTAGCTACTTTGAAAATTCCATCCTATATCCAAAATAAAATTCCTATGAAGAATCAAGACAAAACTGTTTGCTCTTCCATGCAAGAGCACAGCAGAGTTGTACTCCAGAACATCTGCAGGTTATTTGTCTGCTTGGCTTCACCTGCCCCATTTCTAATGCATAAAATACAAACAGTACACATACAAGACAGGAGCTCTGCAAAAGAATTGGCAGCTTGATGTGTTTTGTATCAGGTCTCCAGGGAGCTCTGCTACCACACTGTTGTATCCATGAAGGCAAAGAGCCTGTGCTTTCAAAGGGTGCAGACAAAGCACCAGGAAAAGCCATCCACATTAAGTTCAAAGGCATATGGTTCAAGGTGGTTTGGATCCAAATACTGTACCTTCCACAGAAGGAGATCTGTAACACACTCCTCCAAAACATACACAACTAGTCCTCCTAGAGAGGTGATCTAATCTATCTTCACCCCCACAACAGCTTGTCCTTCTCAAAGGACAGATATTGTTTAGAACAATGAGTACTTCTTATTCTAATTAAAATACTTGTCCTTCATAGGAAGCTCTCCCACCAGCCAGGGTAAAGACACTGAGCAGAAGTGGGCTGAACAGGTCAGGTCAACAGCAGTGGGGGCAGCAGCCAGCTGCTTCCCACTCTGCTCTGGAAGTTCTGCTGCCTCAGGCAGGGAAACAGAAGGGGACAGGAAGCACTGGACCTACTGTGGGTGGGATGCACATCAGGTGCTTCAGGAACATTTGAGACATGCAGACTAACTGCACAGTGCACGTGTAGATCCAGCCATGTCACAGGTCAGGAGAAGGTAGGGAGTGACTGCAGCATCAAGCCCTTTGCCTTAGGAAGAGATCAAGTAGCTTGCCAAGCTGGAAGGATTGGGTGGAACTGGTACAAATCTATTTATGACAAAGATGGGGAATTTAATTGCATTCTTCATTCAAACAAGTTGCACACTACATGCCACTTCTTTTAAATGTTTCAGGAGTAGACTATCTTCCTTTAGCCAAAGGAGTTCCTCCTTTGCTTTCTCTGTTGAATAAAAAACCCTCGGATGATTCATAAGGAACTCACTACAGCAACTTACCAAATCAATACGAGTTACATTTCGGATTCCGAAGGCAATTGTGTAAACATCAAACTTATCATCATCAAAGGGCAACTCTTCAGCATTCCCAAGTACCCAGGACAAGCCTGTAGTAAAAGACAAATCACAGAACTGAACTCAGACTGCTACAGAAAGACTAGAACTTACCTATTCTAGAATGAATCAACTCTTTTAAAAGTGATATTTAAAAAAATGTTTCCATTTTGCACCTTGTCCTATACTCAGGAACTTTCCAAGGCCCTGTGCTATACCACTCACTGTCTTTAAGACAGAGTGGTTAATTTTTCAGATCAGACAAAACACTGTTCTGCATATATACATGCTGTGCTCCCAGTGCCTTAGTGTGCCAAAAAGAGATTTCACCCAAATCCTGCATCATAATGGAAAGCATTGTTGGCTGCCATCTGTTTGTAGCAAAGCTGTAAAAAGAGAATCTCTGGTCAAAGAATAACTATAAACAATTATTAAAGTCTTGCCATGCAAAAATGACCGAAACACTTAAAACGTTTTTCTAGAAAGCTTTCACAGACCGAGGAACACGAAAATCCACTGTCCCTCCATCAGCACTATCAGTATGTGATCCACTTGCAGCTGCTTGGTGCTTCCCAGCCCCCCAAGGGATCAAGACCATGCCTATCTGTGGAATATGGATATTCAGGTTGTTGGTACCAAAAATAAATCTGCTCAATTTTGAAATAATAGTTGTTAAAATCACTGGTTTTGGTAACTCAAATGCAAACCAAAAAAACTAACAGAAAAAACCCCCATAACTCTTCTGCAACAGTTTAAAATGGCTCTATGCTAGAAAGCCACATGGAGAGCAAAACACAACAGAAAACAACAGTTGTTGCCAGAAGATATTAAAATTTCAGTTTTACAAAAGATATATATTTATAGTTGTAGTAACTATTGTATGAAAAGACACATGCAACATTATTAAGCAGCAATTGTTAGTGCTATTTAAACATACACATTTGGAAAAAACATCTAAGGAGTGAACATCAAGAAAAGGTTTTGAGCAATAGGAAACAGTCCCTCAGAATACACTGTAGTAAAATCACAGCCCAGGAGTTCGTGAGATACATAAAAGGAGTTGTTGGTGCCCAACAAGAGGAGCTGGGGCACGTACAGTGCAGCCCATCACTCCTGCAGACAAAATGAACAGCAACCTCTGCCTCTCCCCCGTGGTTTTAAGAAAAACAATTTTTAGACGAAGGACAATCAAGTGATAAGCAAGCTCAGCAACGAGATTACTACATCAGGGAGGAACTGCCTGAAAACTGGCAGCTCTGATGTATTAAATGGGAATGTGCTGAACAGGGGACTGAAAAAGAGTAAGAGGTTAGAGTTGTGGCTCAGTGGTCGTAAGGGAACCCAGGCAACAAGGCAACAGTTGGGCTTCTACAGCTATGATGTACAGAGAAAGAAAACTAAAAATCATAAATAATCATTTTGGAAATGTGATTAAGTCACAAAAGAACCTAAAAAGTGCAGCCAATTAAACAAAATGCTTCATTTATAGTGGCTGTGAGGCAGCATCAAAGCTTTATTTCAGGTCTTAAGTTACAGCTGTAACGTTTCTATCCTTCCAAAGTTGGTACAGTTCAGGTGTTCCCAAACTATGGTGCACAAAACCACCTCTGGACAGGCTTTCAAGGTGTGCAGTAAGTGTGATGTACACAGACTGCCAGGGCTGGAAGAACCAGAGCTTTCAGAATCTGCTTGTTTTTCAGAGAAAAGAGAGAGGCAGCCAGGCAATGGTCCTGGGCTAAGAGAACCTATGCCAGTAGCCTGTCTTTCAGCCATTCTTAAAATATATATTTTAAGATCTTTCATCATTCTAGAACTGATCTTTTTTCATTATCTGCCTTAGTAATAACAGATATAATCAGCAGGTTTGGATTATTTAATTTTGAAAGACAGCTGGGTATCAGACCTCACGGACATTTCTACTTCTGAAAGTTCAAGTGTTATTCCAGAGGATCATGGCATACCTGAACAACACACTACACACAAACTGCCTAGAAATGTGACTCAGCATTGGCAGATACACAAGCACAGCCACATACACACCATGGCTGTGCAAGGTATTTGTAATCCTGAAGCGGTGATCATCTGATGGTCATCATGCATCCAATCTTGCAATCAGCCACACTCCTGACACAGTACAATGGATGACTTACCTTTGGAGTAGCCAAGATGCTGTGCTTTCTGCTTCCCAACTTTTAACATTTCTCTGTTAATGTCACAGACCACCACTTGGGAATCCCCTAGTGAGTTAGATTTGTCTTCCTGGTAACTCTCAAAAATTTCTTGCCATGACAAATTCTGATGGTGCTTGAGCCTCCTCTGGAGCTGCCGTTCTCGTACAGAGCGAACATAATTAATGAACCGAAAGGCAATGTCACCTGCAGGTGTTCCAAAGGAAAGACACAGGGTTTGGAATGTTTTCTGACTCCAGGAAATTGAAGCATAGGGCTTTGAACATCAAACTGAGTTAATATTTATTCCTACGTATTAATAAAAACAACCCCCTCCCCATACACAAACTGTATAAACACAGAGAGTATGTATGTATATATATAAATATATTTAAAGGGAACATATTAAAAGCAAAGAGTCCATGACTTCCCCCAAATTCCAAACAGCCTTCCACAAAATATCATGGCAGTACTGTAACAATTCCAGACCCCTGGAGCAAGATATTACAAACCAAAAAGAACTTAACTCTCTGGGAAAGTCAAATGGATGCTCCACTTGTTTTAAACACAGGGAACTGAGGAGGGGGGAAGGCTGGGCAACAATTCTGAGCAGACTTAGATGAAAACCAGTGTGGCATTGCCATATGCAACTCACTCAAATTATTTACCTGTTCCTCCAGCAACATCAAGAAGAAGAGTATCTGGGGAAGGGTTCATTTTGTGTATGAGGACATCCTTCCACAATCGATGAATTCCAAGAGTCATGGAATCATTCATTACATCGTATTTCTTGGCCACACTTTCAAAGACCTGGTTAACTGCAAGGAAAGGACATGGGAATGAGCTGCAATTTACTTAAAAACGCTCCTGTCGAAGTAAGATGTGTCTTTTATTGCCTTGCAGAGGTGCAAAATACCACCTGAAAACTGACTACAAAAAATACGATTGAATCCTACTGTGCCTGTGGCCTGACAAAGGTGTCTATGGAGACACCCAGCCATTCCGAGCTGAGGGAAGAATGGAGCTGCTGTAACAGTAATAACATTCACCGAGACCCCCGGTAACGGCGCGGCCCCGAACCCACCCCCCACACCCTGGGCACCGATTACCGGGAGCCGCGCTGAGCTCCGGGACCGGCCCGCCCTCTCCCGCCGCCCCCGCACTCACTTTTCTCCCTCCTCTCCGCCTCCGTCACGGTCTGGAAGCCGAAGTGCATCTCCGGCCCCGCGGCCAGACCGCGGAGCGCTCGCGGAGCCCCAAGGGGACGGGACAGGAGCGGCCGCCACCGGCACAGCCGCACCGCCGCCATCTTCCACCGGGGCGGGACGGGGCGGCACCGCGGCACGGGACACGGGACTTGGGAATAGGGACACGGGACTTGGGAAATGGGAAACGGGAGTCGGGAAACGGGACACGGGAAATGGGAAACGGAACACGGGGAATGGGAAACAGGACACAGGAGTCGGGACACGCCAGGCCGGGCTGTGCGGGCTGTTCCTCCCGGCGATGTGCCGGGGCCGCACACCGTCACTGAACCCGCCCGTGCCACGTGACAGGGAAAATGAACAAAAAAAAACCCAACAAAAAACTCCAACAAATAAACTGAGAAAAGCTGGTGCTGTTCAGCCCAGAGAAGGGGCGGTGGAGTGCTCAGAGCACCTTCCAGAATCGGAAGGGCCTGCAGCGAAGCTGGAGGGGGAGGACAAGGCGGAATGTGTACAAACTGAAAGAGGGCATATCTAGGTTAGATATTAGGAAGGAATTCTTTACTGAGGGGCACTGGAACAGCCCAGGGAGGCTGTGGATGCTCCGGCCCTGGCATTGCTCAAAGCCACGCTGGAAAAGGCCTTCAACAACCTGGTCTAGTGGGAGGTGTCCCTGCCCATGGCAGGGGGGGTTGGGACTAGATGGCCTTTAAGGTCCATTTCAGCATTCTATGATAATAACCAACTAACCCCGAACAACACAGCCCACACAGCGTTTGAGTAATTTTGCAAATAATTTGCTTTAACTTCTCTTTCATTTTTGTTTTAGATGTTTAATTTTGCAGTTTCCTGGCTGAAGTAAAGCATTGTGGGGAGGAGCTGGGATGGTTTGTGTGTTCTGATGAACTGCAGAGAGGAGTGAAAGAAGCCTCGTTTCCTGTCAGGAGCATTAAGACACATTAGGGACCTTTTCTGCCTTTTTTTTTTTTT
>VXBA01003909.1:19078-140930 GCA_013399895.1 Serilophus lunatus
TTGTTCAGCCTGGAGAAGAGGAGGCTCAGGGGTGACCTCATCTCTGTCTATAACTACCTGAAAGGAGGTTGTAGTCAGACAGGGGTCAGTCTCTTCTCTCAGGGTCCCAGTGACAGGACGAGAGGACACAGGCTGCATCAGGAGAGGTTTAGGTTGGATATTAGGAGAAACTTTTTCACAGTGAGAGCGATTTCCCATTGGAATGGGCTTCCCAGGGAGGTGTGGTGGAGTCACCATCCTTGGATGTGTTTAAGGACAGGTTAGATGGTGAACTTAGAGACATGGTTTAGATGGTCTAGATGATGGGTTGCTGTTGGTTAGGTTGTTATGTTAGGCAAAAGGTTGGACTTGATGACCTTTGTGATCTTTTCCAACCTTGTTCATTCTGTACGTAGTTCTGTGTGTAAAACAGAGGTGCAGAGAACCTGGAGAAACTCTGGGGGGAGCAGACCCAGGGGAGGACCCAGGGGTTAGAACTCTGGTTGAACGTATTGAGGGGTGTAAGAATTGATGAATATTACAAATATAGTGTGATAAGGGTGAGGCCTCTCTTTTTGGATCTGGAAACTTCCATTAAAGAACTACACCTTTTACCTCTATTAATTTTGTTTGGAAGTTTCTTTCTCTGACTTTAGGCATCAACATGACCTTCTGTCGTGTTGGACATGACCTGTGCTGCCATTTCACAGTGGATAGGACTCTTTTTGTCTTCTAGCAAAAAATTTCTTCCAGGTTCTTCCAGGTAGTGGGTGGATTCAAGGAATGTTTTGTCTGTTACTGTTTCTTTTGTTTTGCTCTGTTTTGTTTTCTGGGGTTTTTTGTTGTTTAGTAAAACAGTTACAATTTTTTCCTCCTTCATAAAAGCCATCATAAAAGGCTATTAGATTGGTCAAGCATGATTTCCCCTTGGCAACTCTATGCTGACTCTTCTGTTGACCTTCTTTTCTTCCATATGCATTATGATGACCTCCAGAATTATCTGCTCCATCACCCTTCCAGGGACAGAGGTGAGGCTGACTGGCTGGTAGTTCCCCAAATCAGAAGTAAGGAAGTAACCATGAAGATGAGAGTAACATTGGCCTTCTTCCAGTCCATTGGGCACCTCTGTCAGCTCCCTCAGCACCCACGGATGCCTCCCATCAGGATGCATGGATTTACAGGTGGTTAGTCTGCCTAGCCTAGTCTGTCTACCCACCCTTCACAAAGAAGGAGAAGTCTCCCTTTCTTACTTTTGAGGTCTGGGATTCCTGAGGGCCATTCTAAGCAGTAAAGACTGAGGCAAAGAGGGCATTCTGTTGTCCCTCCAACAAGTATCAGGGTGCTTGAAGTCCTGCAGGAGAATCAGGCCCTGTGACCAGCAAGGCTATTTCAAGTTGCCCACAGAAAGCATCAACTTTGTCCTCCTGAACAGGTGGTTTGTAGTAAAAACCCACAATAGCATCACCCATATTAGCCTGTCCCTTAATTCTTATCCATAAACTCTCAATTTGTTTATCTGTCCCTGAGTAGAGGTCGACATTTTATTGAGTGTCATCACACAGCACTTACAGGATGGCCAGGGTATAAGACCCAGCCAGCATGGGTTTACTAGGGGTAGGTCGTGTTTGACCAACCTGATCTCCTTTTACGACTGGGTGACCCGCCTGGTGGATGTGGGTAAGGCCATGGATGTTGTCTATTTGGACTTCAGCAAGGCCTTTGATACTGCCTCCCACAACATACTCCTGGAAAAGCTGGCAGCTTGTGGCTTGGACAGGAGCACTCTTTGCTGGGTTAGGAACTGGCTGGACAGTCGGGCCCAGAGGGTGATGGTGAACGGTGCTGCATCCAGCTGGCGGTCAGTCACTAGTGGTGTTCCTCAGGGGTCTGTGCTAGGACCAATGTTATTCAATATTTTTATTGATGACATGGAGGTGTGTATTGAGTCGTTCATCAGCAAATTTGCGGATGACACTAAGCTGGGAGCTTGTGTTGATCTATTGGAAGGAAGGAGGGCTCTCCAGAGGGACCTGGATCGGTTGGATACCTGGGCAGTATCCAATAGGATGAAATTCAATAAGTCTAAGTGCTGAGTTCTGCATTTTGGCCGCAAAAACCCCCTGCAACGTTATAAGCTGGGGGCAGAGTGGCTGGACAGTGCCCAGGTAGAAAGGGACCTGGGGGTGCTGATAGATAGCCAGCTTAACATGAGTCAGCAGTGTGCCCTGGTGGCCAAGAAGGCCAATGGCATCCTGGCCTGCATTAGGAACGGTGTGGCCAGCAGGAGCAGGGAGGTTATTCTGCCTCTGTACTCGGCACTGGTGAGACCGCACCTGGAGTACTGTGTCCAGTTCTGGGCCCCTCAGTTTAGGAAGGACGTGGAGATTATTGAGCGTGTCCAGAGGAGAGCAACGAGGCTGGTGGAGGGTATGGAGCACAAACCCTATGAGGAACAATTGAGGAAGTTGGAACTGTTTAGCCTGGAGAAAAGGAGGCTCAGAGGTGACCTTATCACTCTCTACAACTTCCTAAAAGGAAGTTGTAGTCAGGTGGCGGTTGGTCTCTTCCACCGGGCAGCAACTGACAGAATGAGAGGACACAGTCTCAAGCTGTGTCAAGGGAGGTATAGGTTAGATATTAGGAAGAAGTTTTTCACAGAAAGAGTAATAAAGTTGTGGAATGGACTGCCCGGGGAAGTGGTGGAGTCACCATCCCTGGATGTGTTTAAAAAAAGGCTGGGCGTGGCACTTGGTGACATAGTCTAGTCTAGTTGAGGTTCTAGGGTAAGGGTTGGACTAGATGATCTTGGAGGTCTCTTCCAACCTAGTGATTCTGTGATTCTAGTTGCTCTCACATAAAGAGCAACTTCACTCCCTCACCTCTCTGATGGCTCCTTTCTAAAATGTACATGCTCACGCATGATAACATTCTAGTCATGTGAGCTATTCCACCATGTCTCAGAATTGCGATGAGATCATGGTCCTGTGACTGCACATAGATTTCCAGTTCTTCTTGTTCATTTCCCATGCTATATGGGTTGTTTTGACTTCAGAGAGGTCATTAAGTATGCACATTCCTTAGAAGAGGTGTAAGAGTATTCATCATAATTATAAACACCCTTGATGTGTTTAGCCCCATGATCCTTACCTTGAGAGGCAGTATATCTGCTACTGTACTGGTTGGTATGACCTACTCCCCAGGAAGATGTAATGGCACAAGCATTGCTACTTTGGACCCCACTCCTCGAGTCCTTCAGTTTAAAGCCTGTTTCACCAAATTGGCCAACATGTTGCCAAAGATTCTTTGCCCTTTTGAGACAGGTGGATTCCTACCCCACCCTAACTGGCTACAATCATTAAAACACAACACATTGTCATAAAAGCCAAAACCTTCTTGACAGCACCAGCCACAAAACCAGACATTGACCTGCACTATGCATATGCTTCTGGCTGTCCCCATTTCTCTAACCAGTAGGACAGATGAGAAAATAACTTGGACACCAATGTTTCCTAAGATGTGACAGCTTCCCCTCACATAAGCATAGTTGACCCAATTATGCCTCATCAGAAGGGATGAATACCGTCAGGCCTATGTGTGAATGTCCCAGTATCTTCCCCAGGAAGCAGTTATGCCACATCAGAAGGGATGTATGATGTAAATGTCTCAACAACATCCCTGGGGGCAAATTCTACCACTGAGCCAGTTGTGTAAGGAAGGATACTGGCACGATAAAAAGCACAATCCCACTTCACAGGATCTGCTTCTTACTGGCCTCTGCACCTGTCTGGCTCAAAACCCAGCTTCTTACTAAACACCCTCACATCCTCTGCACCTGAGCTATTACCATGATCTCGGTCAGCAAAGCACCTGTCTTGCCTCTGACTCAAAGCATTTGGCCATTTGCATTAAGCATTAACATTTCAGTCTCTCACACCACTTTTGTTGAATTTCATATGGTTGGTGATTGCCCAGTCCTCTAATTTGTCAAGGTCTCTCTGCAGGGACTCCCTGACTTTGAGGGATGCAACAGCTTCTCCCAGTTTTGTGTCATCTGCAAACTTGCTCAGTATCCCTTCCAGTCCTGCATCCAAGTCATTTATGAAGATGCTGAAGAGCACAGTGCCTAAATTGGAGGCCAGTGGAACCCCACTGGTTCACCAGTCTGATATCAGCCCAGTCTCTGTTACCCTCTGTGCTCAACCCGTGTGCCAATTGCTCACCTACTGCATGATGTGTTTATCCAGCTGTGGGCTGGACGTTTTGTCCAGAAGGATCCTGCGAGAGACAGTATTGAAAGCTTTACTGAAATCCAAAAGATCACATCAACAAATGAAGCCTCATACTGAATACCAGTTGGAACTATATGATTTTACTAAGACTGTTAATGTCATCTAACCAGAATAAGCAATAACAATTAACACTGTACATTTAGAATTGTAGCTCTTTATGGTAAGACGGACTACTGCAAACACTACTGCAAGACTCAAGATTCGTCATGTATTTGATACGCTGGAATTTATTAGCATACTCAATTAACACATGCAATATTCTGTTTTAAGTAAAAAAAATATGGCAACAGAAAATTCAACTGAAACATGACTTTCAGTTTGCCCATTTCATTCACAGTTTCAGACAACAAGGATCAAATTTTACTGGTTACAGTTACATAACAGCCTCTTCCCCCACCTTGTGCTGTCACCTCCAAGGGAAGCGAAATAATTCAGCAAGTCAAATAATCTCTCCCAAAACAGCAATATTAAACAGAAGAGGTAAAAAAAAAAGTCTAGAACAAAAAAACAATGGAAGAGGTTTATACTTCTGCGCTGTAGTTACTCAGGCACACCTACAGCTGTCCTTCTTACAGAAGGGACAGCCCTATTTATCTCTTAGATTGCAAGTGCATGCTGCCATTGCCATTTTTAAGCTAGTATAACTATTTCTGTGTCTCTAGATGAACCAAGGAACTAATCTGAGAATAGACCTGACCAGATACAGACATCAATTGGGTGAATTCCCTGAGCTTTGATGCCCACACAGATTTGAATTGAACTGATACAAGATTTATTTCTAACACAGCGCAGAAAATAGACAATAAAATACCATAATACTAGATCAACCATCTTTTAACAAACATTGAAAAAAAATCCAGTTATAAAAGATCCATATCTCATAAGTAAAACCCTCACACTCAATTGATTTATAATCAAACACTAAACTTTACTTGTTATTTATAAATTACACACTTATACCTCTTCCTTTCCCCTTGCAAATGACTTCCAAGGGAAAGCAGATTATTAACACATATACCATACATGAATATTCTGTTAACTTTCAACACAAACTATTATGAAAAAGGATGTATTTTCCTTCTGAAAAGGGACCCATCTGCTCTTTCTAATAGGAAAGACAGAAAATGAGGGAAAACACCAGAGCAAGTAAGAATACTGCTCTGTATCTTACAACACGTATTCAGGTGGCATGCAGTCATTTTTCAGGGGTCAAGACTTTTCATCAAAAACACTATGTTATTTAAGAATTCATTTCATTCTACGGATAACTTGCATCTGTAAAGGTGGACAGCACCATGTCTGGAGTTCAAGTAACCAAGTTCATAGAATTTTATAAACAAAAATAAGAACTAGGAGACCTCGTTTGTCTATTAAACCATAACTAAACCATAATAACTTATATCAACCATAATACTATATTCATTAAAGCTTGTCTT
This sequence comes from Serilophus lunatus, assembly GCA_013399895.1. Lineage (NCBI taxonomy): Eukaryota > Metazoa > Chordata > Aves > Passeriformes > Eurylaimidae > Serilophus > Serilophus lunatus. The sequence goes on from VXBA01003909.1 coordinate 24,783, forward strand.
TTCAAAAACTTAAGCAAGCAAAAAATTAACAGTGTCAATCATTGGCAGAACAGCATCCAACACTTGTAAAATCTCTTCATCTATCTGAAAAATAAACTTCTCTTACATCCAGCTTTTCATAGGATAGTTTACAGATAAACATACTTTGAGTCAGAGGACTGTTCATTGTTGTCTTATGTTGTGCGAACGTTTCTAAAAGACTGGTTTTTTTCTATGACACAAAGAACAGAAGACTACAACTCCCATTTGGCAGAACATGTTTGCAGGCTTAGCTAAACAGAAAATGGACTTTCCTTTACAATATTCTCCACAGTAGTCTGTCAAAAAGAGCATTCCCTGAAGAAATAACAGTTGAGAAGAATTCCACACAAATTTGTAAGCACATATTGCATGTCACTTCAGTCTACAAAGAACTGAGAATTTAGAAAAATATCTTTAAGGGGTCTTACAGGGTAGGATGACTAGAAACTGAGCTATGCTGTCTTGTCATCCTTGCATTCTCCCACTGTATCTCTGTCAAAGACATTTGAAAGGAATGCACAGCTTAACATTTTATCTTAGAAAAGATGAGAAATACCTTCTGCATTGCTCAAGAATTAGTGCTGACTTAGAACTCCTTTTTGTGAGAAAAACATGACTAAACAACCAAGTTCTTTATCCAGGTATCCAAGTATTTGCTTTTTCTCATGTAAAAGGCCTTTTGAAGTAAATGCTCTCATGTTTTCAACTTGACAGTGAGTATCTTCTCCTTACTAAATTTCTTAAGTCTTAATTATTTCATACCATTTAATTTTGTATATACATAGTTTCACTTTTTGGTCAAATCTGAAAAATATCACTTTCTGAAAAACTCATGTTCAACTCTATTTATGACACACTTTTGCATGAATGCTCTGACTGGGCCCTTTCTTGGACAAAAGAAAGAAACAAAACTTTCCATAACTAAAAAAATTGCATTTAGCAATTGTTCCATTAGCAAATTCTGCACTGTATTTAAAAAGAAAATTGAAACATAAGCTATACACAGAAATAGCAGCTTATTAAATAGTTAGTAGTTTCTGAAGCCAGTGGCAAAATACTTAGCAAACCTAATACTGAACTACAATTATTTGTTTTTTCTTAATTAAAACATTAATAAGCCATATGTAATTGGCCTCATTATTTAAAATTCTGTTATTCCATGACTTTTTGTGAAATATTTACCACAAGATATGTTTTTGTATCACTCTGCCATGAGAACCATCTCAAGGCAAGCAGAACACAAGAATCTTTTTTAAATCCATTTTTAAATATAAAATTGGTTACTTGACACATCCTCAAAATTTAAGACTATAGAACATGCATTTAACTCCAAAAATATCAGAACTGCAAGCAAATACTCATAAATAAACTGAATTGGATCTCCTATTTAAGAGGGAACACACAGCATATAATGCTAGTCTACAATAAGCTATTAAAAACTATAAAAATATATTCAATTTGGATAAAATACCAAAGTATCAAAATTATCTCAACCATATTTAAGACAGGAGAAGACAACTTACGGGTAGGATTCTGAAAGCTGCTGAGCTATTTTGTAAGATGTGGGATCCCTGTCCAGTGCATACACAGTGATGCCGCTGGCTTTCTCTAGAAGAGCTGTTGTGTGACCTCCGGCTCCAAAAGTCATATCAAGGAAACACTGTCAAGTGAAAAAGACAACATCTTTACCTTCAAATAGTGATAAACTAATTGTTCATTTAAAGCTTCTTTTGCTAATCTCCCTCATATACTAGAGGAAAACATACCAATCCCTTGTTGGAAATATTTCTGTATTTTGTGCGGAATTGCAATCATGTAAGAGTAATGTTCTCATGGGTTGCAACTTCCCTCCCAGCAATCCTTCCAGAACAAAAGGTCAATCATTTGGTACAACCAACTGCAGCTTCATAGCGTTCCTATATTTTTACATTCTGAGTTTAAAGGAATTGCTTTATATGACCATTAAATTGATGGATACAAAAATGTATAGGACATGGGACTATAGGAAGTAATTGTCACCATCTGCTTTGTAAGAACTGGTCTAAAGGGAAAGCTGATGTATTGTCTAGCCACTAAAAAAAGGACACTCCCATAGTTCTATACCAGAGATTGAAGAGTGACAGCACATATATTATCCTGACTGAAACTAACCTAACTAGCACAGAAAATGAAAGTTTTCAAGACAGTACCATAGATTTTGGGCCCACTGTGCTATGTATTTAGCTATATATTTAGGTTACTAATATACACTGACGTTCAACCTTGATATATCTTCTCTACCATCGTTATATCATTGTTAATGTTAATTAGATGCAGACTAGCAATAAATATTTCCTTGTTTCTGAAGAATACTTACTGCCTGTGAATGTATACCATGTCTGGTTTTTTCTTTACAGAAACTAAGACTGAAAGACTTTTAGTAATACCAGGCAAACACAGTCATTCTCTGCATTCTCTCCAGTCTTCTGGACTAAAACTGACAACACATTCGATGAAACTTAAATGCACTCTAAAACATATATAGGTATAAATTCAGCACCAACTGAGTAACATTGGGCGTTACAGTTCCTTTAGTAAGTCTCTCGGGACTCAAAGTTCCTGAAAATAAATGGAAATTTCATGTTCCTCCAGGAAAAACCTCAAAACAAACAAACTACCATAAAATCCCACCAAGAACCCCACGAAAACCCGAACCAAACAAAATCAAAACAAAAAAATCTTCCATTGCATACTTGGGAAGAGTGAGGGGAGGGTCATCAAATTTCATACTGAGATAAAGTGACTTGAAAAGGCTGATAACTCTCAGCCATATCATACAGGAGAATTTGCCTGAAGCAAATACTTTGCCTGGAAGAACAGGAGACTAAGCAACAGGTGTGCAGGTTCCAACTGGTCCCAACAGGAGAAAGAAAGGAAGAAGCAGAAGGGCAGCTGAGATAAGATGCTGGAAAAGTGAACACTGCTCTCCTTGATTGCTCTGCAGTTTCTGTAGACTCATTCTAGAGAAGTTTCTATAGTCAGTGTCCTTACAACCAACTGGCTGACCAGGAGGCTTTTCTCTTGAGACCTTCCTAAGAAACAACAACTTAAGACACCTTGAACTAAGGCAGGTTGGGCTATATGATTCCACTAACAGGAAAAACATAAGAAAATTAGGTAGAAGCTAATGCTATACTAAATCTTCTTTTACCAGTAGTGTTTCTAGAAGCTGCCCTATGCTCCTTCCTCCTTTGACCTAACACTACCGGTATGTGACTGATTAAAAGCCAAGAACTACTTTTGTTGACAGAAGTAAGTGGCTCTTCACTTAGCAACACAGAGGTTGTATGCCTGCAATTCCACTTAGGAAATATTTCCCTTTAACATTACCAAGAAAGCATCTATAATTTCATAGTCCAGGAAAAATGCAGAGAGTTCAGAAAGAGATTAATTTTTCTTCACAGAATCACAGACTATGATTAGTTGGAAGGGACCCACAAGAGTCATTGAGCCCATCCCCTAGCCTCGCACAGACCATCCAAGAGTCACACCATGTGATTCAGAGCATTGTCCAAATCCTTCTTGAACTCTGTAAGGCTTGGTGCTGTGACCACTTGCCTGGGGAGCCTGTTCCAGTGCCCAACCACCCTCTAGGGGAAGAATTTTTTTCTAATATCCAACCTAAACCTCCCCTGACATAACTTCAGGCCATTCCCTTGGGTCACTGGTCATAACAGAAAGCAGTGCCTGCCCCTCCTACTCCCCACATGACTGCAATGAGGTCTCCCCTCAGCCTCCTCTTCTGCAGGATGAACAGACCAAGCGCCCTCAGCCACTTGTCATATGGCTTCCTCACCTTTCTCGCCTCTTTTGGATACACTCCAATAGCTCAATATCTTTCCTATATTGCAGTGACCAAAACTGACTCAGTATTCAAGGTGAGGCCACACCAGTGCAGAGCAGAGCAGGACAATTCCCTCCCTCGACCAGCTGGTGATGCTTTGCCTGATAACCCCCAGGACACTGTTGGCCCTCCTGGCTGCCAGTGCACTGCTGACTCATATTCAACTTGCCATCAACCAGGACTTCCAGATCCCCTTCCATGGCACTGCTTTCCAACATCTGATTCCCTAGCCTATAAAAACATCCAGGATTGCCCTATCCCAGATGCAGAATCCAGCACTTTCCCTTGGTAAACTTCACATGGCTGTGATTGCCCAGTCCTCTAATTTGTCAAGGTCTCTCTGCAGGGGCTCCTTGACTGAGGGATGCAAAAGCTTCTCTCAGTTTTGTGTCAACTTCAAACTTACTTAGTATCCCTTCCAATTGTGTGTCCGAGCCATTTATGAAGATGTTGAAAAGCATTGGGCATAAGGTGGAGCCCTGTGGAACCCCACTAGTGACAGGTCACCAGTCTGATGTCACCCCATTCACTGTCACCTCTGTGCTGAACCTGTGAGCCAACTGCTCACCCACTGCATGATGTGTTTATCCAGCTGTGGGCTATATTTTGTCAGAAAGGACCCTGTGAAAGACAGTATCAAAAGCTTTTCTGAAATCCAAAAAGGCCACATCAACTGGCTTCTCTTGATCAACCAAGTGGGTTGCCTTGTCATAAAAGGAAATCAGGCTTGTTAAGCAGGACTTTCCCCTCATAAAGCCATGCTAGTTGTGACCAATGATTATGTTGGCTTTAAGGCGTTTTCCACTATTTTCCAGAATAATCATCTCCATAACTTTACCAGGCACTGAAGTGAGACTAACATGCCTATAATTTCCTCTTTCTCACCGTTCTTGAAAACCGCTTCCCAGCTTCCAGTCAGCTGGGACCTCTTCATATTCCCAATACATCTCAAAAATCATTGAGAGTGGTTTTGTGATGACATCAGCCAGCTTTTTGAGGATTCTTGGATGAGTCCCATCAGGCCCCATACATGTTTAGGGATCCAGATAAAGCAGCAGATCCTGCACAATTTCAAGGTCACCTGGGAGTTAATCATTCTCACAGTCATGATCCTCCAGGTGAGGGCACTGAGACACCCTTGGTCCATCATCCATGTTGAAGACAGAGGCAAAGAAAATGTTAAAAAACTGCCTTGTCCTTATTTGTGAAGTGATCATCCTCTTCCTGTAACAGGCCCATGATATTTCTATTCTGCTTATTACTATTAATGTATTTGAAAGAATTTTTATTGTCCTCCACATTTCTGGCAGCTTTAATTCCAGTTGAGCTTTGGCCACAGGACTTTTCTCCCTATAGCGTCAAGCAGCATCTCTGAATTCTTCCCATGTCACTTAACCCTGCTTCCACTGGGTATATACCCTCCTTTTTTGGCTTATCTCCAAGAGGAGATTCCTATTCAGCCAAGCCAGTCTTCTGCTTTGCCTGCTTGACTTCCCAAATTTGGGAATTGTTGCTCCTGTGTCCTTAGGAGGTGTTTTTTTATGTTACTGTTTTCATCACAATATATGTAAACCAAAATAGGTATGTGACTTAGTTTCTGCACCTTGGAATTCCCTTAACTCTTTTCAATCAAACGAGATAACTTACCTCTTTTGACTACATGCAAAGTTAATTAGAACAACAAATTCGCCATATATTTCAGTATTAGTACCTGCATGGGGTTTTTCCCACTACTTAGTTTTTATGTGAAACAGCTTTTGAAGACCACTTATCAGCCACAATCATATTAAATAGAAATTGATATGAAATAAACTTATTTACAAAAATTATACACCACCTGGGTAAGCATCTTGTAATGGAAACTTTTTAATTTATCTCTTGAAAGAATTAAGATTCAACCATAACCTCCCTTTGGAACAGAACAGAAATTCAAAAGCAATAAACAAAGACCCAAACATTTATCCAGGAACAGTTTTTAGAAAACGTAAATAAAGGTTTACTTATGGAAATCCCATAATAATAAAGCTGAATACTTATGAGACTAATAATATAAATCTCCTGTTGTTAAAAGTAAGCACAAATTATGATCTTTTAAGATCTTTAGGTGGCATTATTTAATTTCTTTGTGTTAGAGCATCAGGTTTCCTAAGCTTATGTTCTAGAAACAAAAATTTCCTATAATATTTAACAAAGTTCATGGAGGAAAGAAAATTCAGTTGCGTGATCACCCAATACTGAAGTTAATCATTCATATGAATTTTTTTTGTAAGCAGTATGTATAAGGCAAAACTATGATATAGAGGGCATAGCATCCATACTACATAAATGCTCCCACTAATCTATTTAAGCATTCTGATTTACATTCTGCCATAATAAAATCAAAAGTATATTCATTGAAATCAATTTACAAGCACAAAACTGAAACAGTCAGAAAAGTGCGATTGTTTCCTCAACACAACTAACCATAAGAATTAAAATTTTAAAAATACTTGCATATCTTAAAAGCTCCAAGCATTTTCTCTATAAGTTCTCATATATCACTGTTGATAAGATTCAGAGAAGCTCTCTTATGGCAGAGGGTCCAATCAGTACTGTACTGTTACTTTGCACTGTACTGTTACTCCTACTATGCCTGTAAAAATCCAATACTGCCATCGAGTGGGATATTAAACTAATTAGATTTTTTTATAACCTCTCTTTAATGAAAATTATTGATATAAAAATGTAATTTTTAACTCTGCATATAGCTTAGAAAATTGGCAGAATTAGCATGAATTCTAAAAAATATACAAATCTTAAATTAATTCTAAAATTTCCAAGATGTATGATATTGTTTGATTTCCACTGAACTTGTTTCCATTTAATCCTTACCAAAAGTAATGTACATAAAAAATAATCAGACCTTTCTAGTTTTATCTTCCAGTTCTGCAGAAAAATCCCTTTAGAAAAATGTGAAGGAACAAAAGAAAATTAAATCCACCTTTTTATTTCTTGCAAAGGATTAACCCACTCAGAAATGCACTCAAAAAACTTAGTCACAACAATCCCAAGTGCCATTTAGGATAGCACTTATTCTGCAGTAACACATAACAATCAAAACCAATCTAAATTACATCATAATTCCTCTTGGAAAAAAAAAGTTTAATCAGCATGAGTCACATCTCCATGACTGCATTTAGATGTTTTGTTTAAAAAACAAACACAGCAAATACCATAGCTAGAAATCTAGCACTAAATTTTTCAAACACCTCAATATTTCCTTTCCTAAAACAAACCTACAGTGTTGGAAGGAAGAGACAAGGAAGTGGCCATTAAGTGTCTATATCTTTTTTTAAAAGAAAAAAGTTTGGAATAGTAATTTTATTCTATTTAAACTCATTAGTAACATGAATTTTTAGAAAAGAGTGTTTCCCCACTAATACGTTTAGCAGTTTACTTATTTCCTGTATGTCTGTCTGTTTACTAAACATCTAACTCCTCTTTGGTTGTGACTAGAAAGTATTGTACAGATTTGACCCTTCACTCACCAACACTTCTATACTATGGAGAAAGTCCTTTGTTTCATCAAGTTTGAATAGCAGAATTTGAAAAGATTGAAAATTTTCAAACAATTTTGCTTATTTAAGCAAATATCTATTAATGCTGTGGTTTTTTCCTCTCAGATAAATTTTTGAAAAAATCTCATAGCTCATTCAAGAATATTTTCCTTAATAGTTTTACCTTTCCTCACAGACATCTGTTCCTGCTTTCATTCATTCTAAATTTGATAAACTTGAAGTTTAGCAAACCCTTTAAACATGCTGAATATTAATGACTCATACAAAAGATCTTGTAAATAAACCAAAATTAAATACTAGCAATGCAAAAGAGAGAAGAGAATGGATAGAGGTCATTGTACTGCAACGTAGTGAACAAGCTCTCAATATTGTGACAGCATTGAAAAGTTTTAGTTAAAAATCCATGCGAACACTTACTGTGAATAAATACATACTCCTGAATTCCATTGCCCTTTCTGAAAGAACCAACACAAGCCAACAGAACTTTTAAGCAACAGTAGGCAACCGTAACATGATCTTTAACCTGGGAGCACTAAATACAAGAGGATACAATTCTGATTCAATCCGTATCAAATACTGCATCATAAATCTAATTAAGGCTACATTGAGTACATTCTGTCATAACTTCTTAAGGTAAAGACCTTCCATGGATAATCTTTGAACTGAACTGATATGTATATACCTACACAAATAAGCAAGAACTCCTACAGATGCCTCATACTCTAGCTCAAAAGTCATACTTTGCATCTAGAACCTAAAAAAAAAAAAAGCATCACCTTAAGTTACCAAATAATTCTGTTATGAACATCGCCATTATGGAGCATTGATCAAATTTGAAATTAATCACTATAATACACTGCTTCATAATATGCTTTTTATACATTCTATTCATCTCTCATGCCTGAAATAAAAGATGCTTCATTTTTTCTTCCTCTTTCTCTCTTGCCTAGTAGTTTTTAATCAAATAAAATTAAATGACATTTTATCCTCCTGGTCCTATAAATACGGGAAAAGATTATTACCCAAATTCCTCCTGCAGTGACTCACCATTCCATTGTTAAGTTATGATAGTCCCGTCAGAGTCCCCTCGGGAATTTTATAATCGGTTTGTGACTGTACATTTTAGAAACCATTTGGCTCTTTCACGACATACAGATAGCAACAAACAAAAACTTCACAGCTTTTATTTTACAACTAGCTCTAGGATAGTTACAGAGATATAAAGAGTTTATCTTCACCATTTTTGCATACGAGATTTTCACTCAAAAGCTCTCATAATTAATACCTTTTAAGCACTTCATTTTATCATTTAGCACTTCATCAATTGTGCTCATGACTGTGTTCCACATGTAATAAAGTTTACTCCACAATATCTAATAGCTTTTGTGACTATTTTTCCTTCGCTGTGTAACAAAATGAATTTACACAAAATTGAAACTCAAACATGACATACATAAATTGAAACTACGTAATACTTAAAAGAAATCTCACTAGTTCTGGTATCTTCAAATCTCTCATTTCTTTATTTGTAAAGGCAAGAACTTTACCCTCTTCTCAAAGTAATTTGATTTGATGTACAACTTTATTTTCCCCTACTAACCTTAATTATTTCAAGTGCTCCATTAGATGATCTTTCACAAAATGTTTTCTCTTCTTCTCGCAACCCTGACATAGTCTCAAAGAGGACTTCACAAATTGTACGTCTCAAAGAGACTTTGGCAAATTGTACAAAATATCCAAGACATACTGAGTTGAAATACAGAACATAAAGGACATGACGTTCTATGTGAAACAGTCTACCATCCTGAGTATCAGTACTTTATCAGTCTCTCTTTTCCATCACAGACCACATGACAGATGTCTGCTGTTACCCTTTGGTCTAGACAAACTGTATCTCACCTTGTTCATACTTAGATAACACCAAAAGATCATTAATATCCTATAATTAATGAGCACACATAAGGCATTTGCCATGGTTCTTTTCAACAGATTAACACTAATTTCTTCTAAAAACAGAGAACCTGTTATTCCCCAAAAAGTGAGCTTGCATTGCATAATCATTTATTCAATCCCTAGTCTATATTGATAGTGGCAATCCTCCCCACTTTCAGCAACCTGAACCACTTTAACTACAAATTCTCTGATTAAAAATAAAACAAAGGAAAATCAACCTCAAAAAAACCTTTCTGAGAAAATGCAGATCCTTCCTCCAGAACTGTTTCACATTTCCTGCCATGAGAATGCACATTCATAGAAGAGACAAGACAACCATGTAATTATTCTCCTCTTAAGCTCTTGTATTCTGCTGTTGGCATTTGTCCTCTTCTTGTCTAAAGAAGAATTTCATTGAGTGGCAGCCGTTCACCTATAGTGAGTAGAAAATTTTGCAAGATGCTTTGGGTACATTTGTTGGAGTATCCTACCACAAATTAAATGCTGAGAAGACCTATCAAACATGGCAGGAGTGAATTGCTCAGAAGGTAATGAAGGCAGCTATCATGTCAGGCAAATGCAAAGATAGCCCAGTCATGGAAAGACAAACTGACACTATGTAAGTTATACTGCGTGACCTCTATATAATGTAAAACTCATTCAACTTTGCCATTTGCAAGACATGTATCAAAAATGATTCAGACGTAGTTTTCAGAAGAAAACATTACTCACTAATAAGCCAAAAAAAGGAAAAAGAATCCTACCTAATCAGTCACCTCTTTTACCTAATGGGAAAGACATATTTTTTGAAGTGCAAAAAACCAAGTAATGCTGTTTTCAGAATAAAAAAACAATACAAACAGTATTTAGAATATGAGAAGAAAAACTTGTAAAAACTACACACTTTGCCAGTACTGTATCAATATTATATATGAATATTTTATTAGTGATACATGCCTGATGGAGGACTTTCCACCCAAAACTTGGCTACAGAAAGGATAAACTAGAAGCGCAGAACTTTCCTATGGGAAAAAGGAAATACATCCACAAACCCAGCTGCCACAGCCGAGAACCTAGCCCCACTCCAAACAGTACCTCATCCTTCATGTTTCATCTTCCAGAAGAAAAATGATTTGGAAAGAATGACAACTATGAAATTAGTATCTTTTCAGTGCTTGCATACAGATTTGTTTCGAAAATGGCACTCTTTCCACTTTTAACAGACTTGAAACAAAAAAAATACCAGAATAATAATAAGAAATATTTAAAACACACTAAAAGAAAAAGTGAAGAACAGCTACCCAGCATCTAAGATATGCTGCCTAATTTTTAGCTCATTGGAAGTAAAGGAAATGCCTGGAAATTGCTGCCTGAAGAAAGAAAAACAAAATGGAGAAAGAATCTTACATGCAATTGAGACATCAAATGTCAAAGTAGCAATATTTTTTTCTTGATGTATTTTTATATTGAATAGTCAAACAAAAAAAGTTCACATAAAGCATGGTTATGTGATGAGAGCAATGACATTTCTACAATATTAAAGCCAACATCCACTAGTGTATTCCAATTCAATCAAAGATAGATCCTCTCTGCTTTTAGTGATCTTTCTCAGCGGGATGACAAGCCAACATTTTTCACAATAACAGAATTTTCATACTTGAAATGAGTGCTAGTGTTTGCTTTTAAATGCAAAGAAGGTCAAACTACTAGGATGTTTGTTAAGACTAACAATAAATATTTATTACTGTATTGCCAGGCCCTGCTGGTAGATATCAAAGTACTTACTCTTATTTTATTTGTATCTATTCTATCTCTTTGTAGGAAAAAAAAATTCCTGGAACAGAAAAGTAGTATCATAAAAAAAAAAAAAAAAATCAACACATTGTAAGATGCTTGTTGCTACTTCATTCTCCTGGTGTTTCTATGATGAGTCATGTTCTAAGAACTTGTCTGAATTTTCCTATTATTCACAACAAAAATTGTTCATTGTCACAACACAACTTGTTTTCCACTCTGCTTCACTTTTCAAATATCAATTCTAAGTATATCAAAGTATAAATATATCTGACCTCTTGTTCAAACACCTTGAATTTGCCACAGCTTATCATTTTAATACATTCAACTACTTAAGATATACTGAGTAGAACAACAAACTGAACTAAGGATCAAACTGAAGAAGGAATTCTATAGGAATCTTTTGTAGCAGTGATTTTTTTCCATGAAATAGTTGATTTGCTGCATGCTTTCATCATCATATCTTTTGCCATTAATCACTGCAAAGGTATGAAATACACATTTCAAAAATGAGTAAATGTTTCTTGAATAAAGTATACAAATTATTGTTTGGCCACATATTTTAAGGTCCGCAGTGAGAAAAGGCAGTCTCAGTTCCTGAGTATTTTACTTCCCCCTTCTGCAAGGCTCAAAACTGAAAATTAATGTGAAAATTACTAGCTTTTGTTAATACCAACCCTACAGAACCTACAGATTCAAAAAACACAGACAGAAAGTTAATCAGAAGGACAAATCAAAATCCATCAAATCTACCTCCAAATCAAATCTAGATTTTTTTTTTCCTTTTAAGAAGGAAAAACATACCCAAATCTCAACTTATTTTCTTACAATCTTCTAAATACAAGCATTCTGTGAAACCACAACATGAAACAGAACTTAGACTAAAGGGAACTCCCAAAGAAATTTCCAATTTTATTCCAGCCCAAGATCCTAAATAGCCTTCTGGTAGGAAATAGTGGCAAACACTGCTTTAAGAAAGCAACCTCCCCAAAACCACAGCTCACTCCACATCCATTCCCTGTGTGGAACTATTAGTGTTAATACATGGTAAGCATGGAGAATGAAGGGGAAACTCTGGGTGCAAATACACCAGTTCTGACCCCGCCGCACTGCTAGTGCTTGTATAAATATACTTGCATACACAAAAACCTAACAGCAGGAACAACTACCATTTGAAAAAGTTAGTGTTTAATGAAATAAATTTAAAAACTTAGAACTGTTCTGATTTGCAGCCTTCTTCCCAACTAGTAGCAGTAATTAATGTGAATAAATGACACATATCATGCTTTTCCAAATATTGCTATAGAAGACCAATTACTACTTCAGTGCACAAGCAAAGATTTTTCATCCTCAAATGCACTGCACTGGTCAATAAAGCAGAAGACAGAAAAAAGATTTTGTTGCTTTGAAATCTATAATAGTTACCAAATTTAACTTACTAACATTTCATTCAGGACTTTTTAACAGCTATTCTGATATTCTTTGGGATACAGCAAAAAAGTACAGGACTTGCATATTGTTGAGGTTTTCCTTTAATTCTACTTATTATGTCATCAAAGTGCTTTACATATGAGTTTACCATGATGCACTGTAGAAAACCAGCACCCTGTGAAATCAAGGCACTTGAATATTTTCAATATAATTGTCCAAGTGGACAGAGAAACAAAAATTTTGTTAAAAAAGTAATAAATATCTCTGTTAATTGAAATAAACTTCCCATGTTGCAACATGCAGCAATATACTATACGATAATTTTAAGAACAGGAACTTTTTTTTTAATTTTTCTTTCTGAATACTATTTTTAATGTACAGGAGATACATAGATATGGATATAGATATAGATTATAAGGCCTTTACAGATTACCTTTCACATTGGTACATGCATACCAATGAATACTAAAAAAATGCTGTTCAGTAACTTCATATACTATGTAATGAAAAAAACTTTCTAAATCAACAAATTACACTAAGCTATTTTGTCCAAAAACTCAAGTTAACACTTGTGTTTCATGAACATTAAACTGTACATACATGCATCATATGCTGAATAATGAAAACAGAAGCTGGGCCACCACGTTCAATGAAGACCTAAAAGTTATCCCACCCTAGTGCCTTAACATGACAAGATAATAGTTCTAAATGAAGCCAGTTAAGCTGATTCTGAGATCACGGTGATTTAAACCATTCTCACACTACCAAAATCAAATACCTGCTACAGAAAATGGGTTTTTTTAATTTACGGAAAATATAATTATTCTGAATGATGTTATGCTCTAACGCAGATGTTTTCATAAGGAACTGAATGAAAGGAAAAAAACAACCGTTGCGTAGCAAAGTATGTTTAAAGAAAACAAAAGTTGTATCCCCTAGAGCTCTCACAAGACAAATATGTTAAAAATATTGTTTAGATATGCTGAAAAGAGTAATAGAAAAGGCAAGTTAACCATATTTTGTATTCTTCTGCAATTTTTTACGTTACAATAAAATAACACCACATTTCTCCAAAACGATTACCACATATTCAACATTTGCTTTTCTTACAGCACGTCTTTAATGCACTACATAAAACTTGGTCACACTAAAGCAGACAATAATCATTTCCTACTTCCTAGGTGGACTATTACCTTTTTTAGAGAAATTTTAAGATAAGTTTTTGCAAAGTACAATAGAGCCTATAAGATGAGCCTACAAGATGTTATGTGAGATATATGCAGAAAATCTTTGTTCTGCAGCTCTTTACTTTTGAAGCCACATGTCAACATCTGTTGGCATAGTTTTGACAGACCATGTTTATGAGCAAATATAACAGGAAAATTAAATTTAGGATGTTTTTTCTTGTGTTCTGAACAATAGAGTCCAGAAAGTTATAATAATCAACAGGAAGCTGAACTGTAATTGTGTAATAATTTAAAAGGCACTTCTAAGATGCAACATTGCCAGAGGTAAAAAGAAAGTAATTCCAAATCTCTTTACAGAGTTTATTTCAGGTATCATTTTGCATTTTAAGTTACATAAAATTATTTCTGAATAAACTGTGATGGTCATTGTGTGTAGCAAACAAAAAACTATAGTACACAAGAAACTTGGAACCATTCCCCCTAGGTCACTGTGAACATATTTATGCAAGAAAAAAATTAAAAGCACTTCTTTAAAAACTTATGTTAACACTCACAAACAAAAAAAACCCCAAACCTATTATATGCAGCGCCGGTGCAAAGTCACACACAGGTAAAGTCACTTACACCAGCTCTGTTACACAGAACAATCCAAAAGGTTGGTGTTGACTTTGCAACATCTTATTATGGAAACAAACAATCTGTTTAAAATAGACTAATGGAAGTAGGATCACTTTTCATCTGAAAGACACATGGAGTCTTTTTCCTGTCAACTGAAGTTCATGGTTGGACTCAATTTACAACTCTCATCAGATTAACATGCTTAAAACCCTACAGTGTGTAGAAGTCTCACAAATGTTCTCCTTTCATTAGCTAAAAAAGATACAATATTTTAACTTTATAAATAATAATTATTTATAACAGTCTTTCTACTAACTGTACCATTTTACGAAAATAACAATGCAAATATATGCTTATTTTTTTAAACATATCAGAGTAATAAATAAAAACTCCCAATCAACTAATTCAAAAAACCCAAAAAGCAAACAATACCCACTCACAAAACCCCAAGCATCTTCTCCAGAATAAAACCTCCTTGAAAAATTACGTATTTTTATTATCTTTGACTGAAGTGTAAATCCAGGATAAGTTACCAATTCAACTACACTATGAATGAAAGCTATTTTTAAGAGTAACTTATCCTCAACATCAAAAATATCTACTCATTCAAACACTTTAAGTAGTTTCCTCATCATAGTATTATTTCATGTAACATTCCCTACTGATTAACTAATGGCTATTTAAAATAAAAAAAAAAAAAAAACAACAAAAAAAACACAACACATTTTCAAATAAATTTCAAATACATTATTCTTCCACAAGAGGAATTCAAAAGGCAGTCATCTGGGAATTATCTCCCATTTAGTTTCAACATTATTCATGCAATAAGCTTATTAATGTTTTTCCAGTAACCAACGCAGCAAATTCACTTCTCTCCTTCCTCTCTACTCCTTAATTTCACTCTTTGTAACTCATATGTGACCATATTAAAAATAGTCTCCTGAATCTCACTATCCAAAGGGGAAAATTTTAATTATACATGCAGAAACCCAGAGTATCATGACATTTGTAATCTTTTTGGAAAGGTTAGCCCCCAAATAACAAGAAGCACTGTTTTTTTTGACGTAATAATAGTTCCATTTCATAAGAACGTTATCATGTTATTGAAGTCTCTGTCATAGTGTGAATTCAGAAAAGACCAAAATGTTTGTCCTACCATCTAATTCTTTCATTTTCCATTTCCAATTATTTCAGTTGTGCAAAATGTGACTTCGAGTGTATTTACTTTTGAACACACACACACTCAATTCTCCATGGAACTGGGCAGAAGAAAATCCCTATGATTACCAGAATTAATTCTATTCTTCAGGATACTGAAGCTCAGTTGAATTTCAAACTTGACTTACCAACAGGCTAAATGCTTAACACTGTATTTCAGCTCTGCTGTGTTATCTGTCTGCAGTGCCTTAGAACTTGGGGCACACTTAGTAAAACACAATACCTTTCCTTTTGATATTAGTGAACCAAGGCTACTTTACTTCAGCTCTAGGATCAGTATTTATTTGAAAAGGTCACACCTGCCAACTATCCTTCCTGTTCAGGACACGAATGGTTCAGTACATTTCTGGAATGGGATGCAGTGCATGGAGTTGCCAAAGGCAGCCTGTACTTTAGTTACTTTTCACTTTGCAGACAGTTGAACACCAGTTCATGTTAACCCTTCGAGTAGCATTTCCTTCCCTAACACAAACATCTCAAACTGGCAACACCTCATTTCGATACTAAAAGAAGGTAGGCTAGATGTTATAAAAAAGGAGGTTCTCCTTAGAAGCACAGATCCCTGCAGAGGATGCAGTGCCAAGGGACTGTCTGTAATAAAAAAAACACACTGTGCTGTAGATGAACATACCCCAAAAGGCAAATGAATTCTGCTATGGTGCCCCCTATCTTGCACTGGATGCTCATTATGTCTGCTAAGATTGTGAACTATTAAAAAAGTTGTCATGCCATGTTGGACTCTATGATCTTAACGATCTTTTCCAACCTAACCAACTCTGATTGCAGTATTTTTGCACATGGCATGTTTTTGTACCGTGTTAATCAAGTAGACTTTGTTCCAATCATTTGAAGATATCCAAACAAATCACACAAATCGATGTATGAATCGAGTTTAATAAATTAAATAAAAATATCACCAGAAATCATGTTGAGGATTAGACCACTAGCCTTGTTTACAATGCTTTTTAGAATGGAAGGCAACTGTGCTGGCTCAAATTTATATCAGAGCAATATCTGCAGTATGGCAACAACAGTATTAGTAAAGTTTATTTTTGAAATTCATGAATTCAGTTATTACTAAGTAGTGGCAAGCTTTTGTACACTGAAGTCTTATGACCAACAGTCGAATGCAAATAAAAATATTTGATCTCAATATATTTCAGCATCCTTTCTATAAATTTTACATTACACTTAGCAGAAATTATCTCTGCCTGAAAAGGGGTGATCAAGTAGTAAAACGGCAAGGGAAGAAGCAACACTGCTACTGAGAATGCAGGTTACATTAGTCCTCTTTTCATAAAATTATTACAGTATTTTTGGACCATGGTAGAATTCAGGCATGTATTTATGAAACACTAAAATATATTTTCAAAGAATGGATTTTTTTATTTTACATTAAAATATCTCCAAATTATCTAAAATGACTTTAGGGGGAAAAACCCAACTTTTGCAACTTTATAGTATGTTTTACAGCAATTATTTTCCATACTGACAAAAATCTCTAGGGCTTTACTTGTAAAGCAAGTGGCTGTCCAACTGTAGCTAAAAATAGTCACTCTAAAACAAGAATACATAGTTCATTTTTTCAGTATTTAGAAATGCAGTGCTACTAAACTTCAATGAGCAGAGAAGATTTAATGACCTCCAATACACCGTAACTGGAGACACTCATATTCTCATCTAGTATGCAGATACAATACACTAATACATAATTAAAGAACAGACAGTTACTGATTTATATTTATGTGAGATCAGCTTTACAAAAAGGAACACACTTCAGACTCACAGGCAATTAAAACCAGATTGATTTCCTACCCCAAATATGAGTTCAAACTCCTAGTGAGAACAGTATGACTTATAGTTTACTTTCATATTCTTTATTACATTAATACAGCAATCAAAACATACAACAGACCCTGAGAAAAAAAGCCATTCACCACTAACAAAAATAATGAGTATAAAAACCTTGTAGAACTTTATAGTTTTCATATAATCCAATGATTGCAGAATGAACCTACTCTACTCTTTCAGAGCATAAAATCAACACCAGGAATTCCCAACATTAAACTCTGCAGATAGTTCAATGGTAGTATAAGAAGTTTTAATCAGTAGTATGTAATTAGCAATAAAAGGTGTCTGCAGTATTGATATAAATCACTGGAAAATAACATGTATGCACAGTCTGTAGTCTGAACAGTGTCCCTTTACTTTCTTTTTAAGGCAAAAACATTCTTAATTCTATTACCCATGTGTTTTTATACAGAATACCATAGTGGAAATCACAGAATACAATGGCAGGACTAAGTTAAGTAAATTTTTGGATGGGAGGTTTTATTTTTTTAAAAAAATAAGATGTTCTGCTGTAAATTACACAAAGACTACACAAGTGGACTAAAAACAAAATAAATTACATTTTACACTGAAGTTGTTAACTAATTGGTTGCATTTCAACACCATAATACAGATACTATCATAAGCCAAAAGCTGGAAAGAGGCAACATACCAAACTTCACTTTCTGATAATGCTCTTTGTTTACCAATTAAGTACTACTTGTGGCAGCATGTTACAAAAGGAGGAGCTGAATTGGCTCACCTCTGTTAGTTCTTGCTGGCTGAAACAAGAAACAGAGTGACTACATCTAATTTAATTACACAGATTAGATATACATTAGTTTAATCAACCAGTTCTAACACAGCATTAGTTGAAAACACAACCATCATATCCAATGCTACTTCGCATCTTACTGTCCATGTAAAAAACTGTTTTAAAAATCCCTACATAGAAAATAAGACAGCTTTTACTATGAGAAGAGAGTAAATACGGTAAACTTTCTTGATGCTCTTTGTCCTTATTTATTGCCTGCAAACAAAATGTTTTACTCAGTTTGTATAGTGATGATTGTAAGTCATGACCCTTTACTAGAGACTAAATGAATTATCATTAGCAAAACTAACTTGCTTTATGAGCTGTACACACACAACACAGGTCTGTTCAAACAAACTTGTTATCTAACTCAAGATCAAACAAACGAGAGTGATGGACTAGGAAAAACCATACAGATAACAGTAATAATTCCATGTGATTACAGATTAGCAGTCATCTCCCTCAGGGCAAAGCAATCTTCAGACCTACAGTGCTTAGATGTCTTGGAATCAACACACACAGCTAGATGTGAGTTCTGTAATTGTCAGCTTTCTCCTGTATCTCCATCCAAAAGATACTTGCCCAGCAAAAGAAAAATTAAAAGGCAATTATAAATTTGAGTCCTCTCTTCCACAAGCAGAATCTAAACCACAAGTGTGGTCTAATCCACGTTAGACATTCAATCACTCAAACAGGGTGCAAGACTAAAAAGTTTACCTTGCTGTGAAAATATATTTTTTCCAATGAACTCTTACACGATTCCTTATGTTGTTAAGCTTGTTTTAAGATGGGAAGATTCTTCTCTTTTGAATACGCATTATATTTAGCCACACAACATCCTAACTCAGGCTGATGCACCCAGTTACTCTGCCTATACAAACATCACTATATGGAAACCTTTAATACTTTCATGCAAACTAGCACTATGATAAATCATTCTTCACCTTGTATATCTTATTCAGTGACAAGTAATAAAAGTACAACATACCAGTTACAGAGGATGGTGACAGCACAACTTGGAATTACCAATATCTCAGAAATTGTACCAAAATATGGCAAAGTCAAGTACTACTGATAAAACAGAAAGGAGGGGCAGGGAGATCACAGAAATTACCTGAACAAGTGTCATTTGAACAAGTGTAAAGGCAAATCAGAACTTTAATAAAGGTTCATTAAATAAAAGATATACTAATATCTCAGCTGTTCAAACTTTCATAAAAGCAATGCAAAAGACAGACGTGTTTGTCACTACAGCAGTCATGGCTTCAAACTGATACATGAAACTTAATTTCCATAAAAATACTGTATATGTCGACATTTCCTGAAAGTATAGTATTTTATACATATTGTATAAATATCGCTAAGGAATGGAATAAGGTCCACAAGAATCTGAAGTATATGCTCCATTGAGTCCATTTTAACAGATTTTTACATTACTGAAACTTCAGCTGACCATGTTAATCAGCACTTTATTTTATAAGCATTCAGGAAAAAATGACAGAGCAGGATTTTAAAATTCCTCTAAAAATAACCTACTTCAAAACCAGCAGGTTTTTCCTATACTCTAATCCCATTATGCTTCCTAAAAAAGCTAAAGTATAATTTTAACAACAGAAAATAGTTTGAAGGTTAATTTTAATACCATAGACATTTCCTCCAGCAAGCATTAAACAACTTTTAATTTTAAAATTGTCAAAAAGACTGGAAGACCTGTTTCCTGTTGCTATGTTAAATGATCCTCAGGTTTAAAATTAAGCAAACTAGAGGATATGATAACACAATGCAAGATATGAAAGATCCTCTAGAAAATCCAAACAATTTGATACAGCTTCTGTTGAAGAAACCAGAGAAAATGACTGATTTTGAAATTTATATAAAAACAAAGACTGCAAATCTGCACAGAACAGTAACACAAAGTAATGTCCCCCCTTTGATGAAGAGACAGCACTAATATTTTAAGTATCATATGTGGAACAGACCAGCAAGTCCCTTAACTAACAGTATACTAGTCAATGTATAGGCATTTTAAATCCCTTAAACAAATATAAAAGTAAAAAAGAAACATCTCTAAACATAACAATGTAAACTCCTAAAATATCATCACATACAGAAACACAAAAAACCCCATATGCTATACAAATGCTAATTACCACCAAATTCTGAATAAAGTTCAGCTATTGAAAGCACTGAAAGCAATAGGTATTTGCACCAAAACTTTTCAGCGGAGGAATGTGTTGAATGCAATCAATAAAACTAAGAAACAAAAGACAACAAAATGTACATACCAAGTCAACTTTTTTAAAAAGGAACATTATTCTTAGCATTTCTGCTCTTTCAGCATTAACATTTGCTCTAATTTCACCACAGGCACAAAATTCTACTAGGTTCTAGAAAAAAGACCAAATGGTTGCTTCCAAAAGGAATCAAAAAGAACATGTGCAATGTTCACCACCAGTATTACAAAAGAAATCAGAGACTCTTAACCTTTAAAAAAACATGCAAAATTTCTGGACAACCCTGGATGGCTCCCCTCACCACAGCTTTCCCCACCCAAGCAAGAGAGAGTCCCTTCTCCACTGCCAGGCCCTATGGAATAACTTCCACATCCTGGCCAACCCTCTCCTGGCTACTACAAAAATTAACCTGCTTTTTGCCAGAACCAGGACAATATTTTTAAACTTAGTTTGATGTGGTAACAAGCAAGTGTCAGCTCTTTCTCCTAAAATAATAGTATGAGTAGACACTTCTTTTGGTAAGAATCACCATCCAAAACAACTTACAAGACTTGCGTAAAAATAATTGCATGGTTGTTTTTGGTAACTTGACCCTTGTATTCCAGTTTTGCTTTTAGGATTATATATTTTAATACACTACTCAAATAGAAAACCCTAAGGCAAGTAACCTGAGAAAAAGTAGGCAATTCTAAACCACATAGGAAAATTTTATACAGAACCATAAAAAACGCAGGACTATGTTTCCAAGTGTACTTACTAGACTGTTTCTTAAATTATTTTAACTATTACAGCCTCTGAAACTATTTCAGAGACAGGACAACAAGACATAATTTTTCTATAACATTTGCTGAAATCAAGTCTGAAGTCTCTTAATTATTCTCTCTACTAGCAGATAAGAAACAAACACTTCCAAGAACAGTGTTTCTGATGCCATTTAATGTTTTTCATTTTTTTCCTTACCTGCCTGGAAGAAGGAATTAATTTCGTGCAACATTTGTAAAAGCAATTCATCTACCACAGTAAGGCAAAACTACTGGCTGTAACATGCAATATGTCAATGTAAACTGAAGACAACCTCTAAATATTCCATTTAAGTGTTCTACTAAGTATCTTATCGCTGTTATTTGCTTATTATGAAGAAAGCATTGTCCCACACAATTCAAAAGGCATGATTTATTAATTAGTGTATGTAAATCTTCCTGAATAGTTCCTCTACCTAAAGCAAATAAGAATCCCACTACTGGTGAGATTTTCCAGACTTTCATACCGAGATCTTATTAACAGGTGTGAAATTTCATTTCTTCATCTTCAGTACTCCAACTTAGAATGGACTGATTCTGTACAGCAATAACCTAGTCCAACGAATGTTAAGTGCCAAAGGCCAAAAAATATGTGGCATGGTGTGTGAGAAATGGGACGAGAATAAAAAGAAAATTATCACCACTTTTAACTCTATAACCACAACAATATGATTCATATTTTACAACATCATTGGAGTTTAGGCTGCATCAGGGGAGGTTTAGGTTGGATATTAGGAGAAACTTTTTCACAGAGACAGTGATTTCCCATTGGAATGGGCTGCCCCGGAGGTGGTGAAGTCACTGTCCCTGGATGTGTTTAAGGATAGATTGGATGATGACCTTGTTGACATGGTTTAGAAAGTTTAGATGGTTTAGATGATAGACTGGTGTTGGATAGGTTGCCAAGTTAGGTAAAAGGTTGGACTTGAAAATCTTTATGGTCTTTTCCAACCTTGTTAATTCTGTGTGTAATTCTGTGTGTAATCACACAGCTGTATCGCCAAAGCTACTACTACTGTTATTGTACAAACCAGAATAAGACAGCTCCCAAATTACTAAATTTAAAATCCAAGGTGCAGGTCTCCACCGCAGCAATCTTTTCTTAAATTTTCTCCAAAGAGCAAGAAAAGTTTAGCTGAAATACAAGATGTTTACCTGATTTTATTTCATCTAGAAATTGGATACCTTCAAGTAGAAGTTTATTCTTCTCAATGACCGTAAGGCAGATGAAAGCTTTGCTCTAAATCTTTACTGCTTCTTTCAAATTGAAAGCAAATTTTTGAAATATGCTGCATTTTACTCTTAAAGAATTAATTTTATTGCTAGTTTCCAGGATAAATGTTACTTTGTTGACCATATTTAAAACATCTAAGCATCTACCAACATGTAAAAGTTACAGCCATAAACCTACTTTAAAATATAGGTTTTTAAATAAAATGCAAAACCAAATTATTAGCTGCTTTTATGGAGAACAAAAATACAAAAGGGGAAGCAGGAAGAACTGTTAGAAGAGGAGCGGAATTGGATAAATCCAAGATAAAGACAACAAAGGAAAAATGCACAAAGGAGGAAATCTTTTAGAAAGGAAGGAGGCTGCAAAAGAACTGCATCAGTAAGCTTTGCATTCCTAAGAGAAAGTTGATGTGAGGGAAATCTACAGTGCAGAAAAAACAATAAAATCACATTCAAGAAACAAATTTCAGAGCTAACTGAATGATCATTTCAGGAGAGAACAGAACACCTTCCATCACTGCTGTTTTATATGAACTGGGCTTAGATGCTGACAACAAAATAGGAAATGTGGAAAAGGAGTCCCTTAGGACACATCTCACTGGTCCAATAAAACATCTCAAAGCTCCAGCAGTTTTCTATGGAGGACTATTAACATTGCTTTTATACAGCTGTAGCGGATGGTATGATTCACTTATCTCAAAATACTAAGCTCAGGGAACTTGATGATATTATCAAGCATCAACTTAGAACAAATAAAAAAGTGTCTTTCATGCAAATACTGAAAATATGGCTATGGGGAGAAGTCTAACATTTAACATATTTTTTAGAGAGATAAAACTTAAAAAAACATAATGCTAGTGATGTTATAGGAATACAATCCTCAACTTTCCCCTTGCAAGGATGTCCTTAAACTACTGTTGTCAGGTAAAGGTAACACAAGGTAGACAATAATCATTCTTTCCTTTCCCTTCTTTTAGGCATCCATTAGCACCTGCTGTTGGGCACTGCCAAATATTGGCCACTCGGTCAGATATACTTCTGATGTGAACCACTGCCATATTAGTGACGGTCTTTTGATATAGCAATATCTTTATATCTAAAGAGAAGAAAAATTGTTTAAGAGGAAAACAATACATAATCAGAAAATCTTCTACTTCCTCCAGTCTCTAGAAAGACATTTGTGCACCAGACCAGTTTTGGTATTCATAACATAAGGAAGCAGCACAGACCTTTCTTCAAGTTCAAAAATACAGTCTCAAACATTTTTAGAAATAAGAACTCAATTGCAACCATCCATTCATGTTTTCACTCCTCTGTTCTCAGTGGGAGCAAGCAGAGCTCCTGCACAAAGCCAGCAAGGGGGTTTTTTTCCATAATGCAAATGACAAAAAAAGCTTGAAACCTTGCTTTCTCCCAATACCTTAAGGCTGGCTTTTTTCCTTAATGAAGGAGAAGCATCAAGACACGTCCTGTTCTCCCATGTCCCTCATACAGCCCTTTGCCTCCTAAGCTGCATCACGGAAAGAAACACACAAAGGAACTCAAGAACAGAAGTAAGGCTTCCAATGATATTGGAAACCACTGCCATCACCTGGAAATGGTGGGCAGGTACTGGGATAAAGAAAATTCATTTATTATTATAAAACACGGCACAACACAAGATGAACATTAGAACTGAGAACAAGCAAAACTGAAAATGTAATCTGCAAATGAACAAAAAAATTACTTATTTTCATGTTTGATTTTCAAAAAGTTCTGAATAATACTTTGAAAAGTTTAGGAATAGAGAAAAAACATTCACCAGTACTAATGGGACAGTTATTACTGAAGAAAACTTAAAAATCCTCAAAAGACTCTAAACACTTGTAAATGCACAGGCATGTAAAAAGCATAATTACTGAATATGTGACCTAACATAGGGAAAAATTCAAACTGAGTACTATAAAAATCATAAAGATGATAGTAAAAGACAATAGTAATGGCAGGTCTGTTCAAAAGAAACATACAAATTTTAACAGCAAAGAACAATTAATCTAAGTTGCTAAAAACAAAATACTTCAGTGGGATGTTAAGCAGTAACACAAAGCTGACAACTGTGCTTTAATTAAATTTGAGACTGTTATCAATTAGTTAGTCTACAGCACTACAGGCTTCATGGTGCCTATGACTCAGTGCACTGACTCATCCAGTAAAACTTTTCTTACAGAAGAACTATGCAGGCACCCACAAGGATGCAAGATCAAAAGGAAAGTAGTTGCATTGACCTTCTTAGCAAAAGTCTTGTTTTAAATTTAGATGACCAAAAGTATATACTGGCACAACTACTCAAATAGGTTTTTTGAAGGAGAGAATTTCAGGAGCAACGTTTCAACTCCATTTCAGATAAACATCTCAAAAAATCAAAACACAAGTAACACTCCATACCGTTTGAAGCTGAAGCAGCAGATTGTAAATCTGCTTTTTTATAACCTGCTCCAGTACCACTATTTATTATCAGTAAAAATACCTATCATTTTTCATTGAATAATCCTGTTTTCCCTGTTTTCTGGCACTTAAGAGTCCTGGCTGATTTTAACAATTGGAGGACAAAAATTTTTCTATGTCAAAAGTAACATCTTCAGCTGATGGGAGTGGGTGGGAAAGAGTGACAAAATGTCTTCAGCCATTTCCCTCTTTTGTGAAAAAACATGTTTGGTTAGATTTTTAAATTATAACAATTCTATCTTTCACTAAACAGCAATGGCATTTTCAAGTTCCAAAATTAAAGTAACAGGAGGATAATCCTAGGTGAAAGATACCAATACCCTCATGGATCTCCAAAAACATGTTAGATTTATAAGTAAGACTTCTCGCTAAGTTGTTCTTTCTGAATGCTCAGGCTGCCAAGCGCAGGAAAGCTACCTCTCGCTCTCTCAGCTTCTGGTCTGATGGTGCCGACACTGAGGGAGCAATCAGAGATAACTGGATGAGAGGTGTTAGACTCAGAACAGGCAACCTGTTGAGAACCCTTTCAGTTCATATGCACCAGCTGATGTGAACAGCTCATTGTTTCTTAAAACAACTGACTGCTCACTATTACCTTCAGCTCTAGCTGCACACTGGCCCCATACACACAGGTTCGATCAGCCTGCTTAGTGACCTCAAAACAAAGTGCAAGTAAATTGACAGTTTTGGTGTGAGCTCACTCTACAGCTGTACAACCAGAAGAGCAAGAGGAAGTATATCCAGAGAGCAAGCAGCATGTGCAGTGCAGTTTGAGATCTCTTAAGCATTTCCTGGAGGAAAGGGTGGAATAGCTAAGGCTTCTGAGGGTTAAAATGAGCATGACGTTAGCATTTCAGCCTCCAAAAGGAGAAAACAGTTTCTGTGAAATGTTCTCCTCTTCCGCTTTGCTAGAAGTGTTAACAGTAGAAAGAACATAATTCACGTAAACTGAAAGACGTGCAGCTTCTCAAAGCAATTCAACAAAGACTTCAGACTAAATCCTGAAAATCAGTCACAGAATATGCTGAGTAGGAAGGGACTCACAAGGGTCATCGAGTCCAAGTCATGGCCCTGTGGAGGACCATCCCCAAGAGTCACATCATGTGCCTGAGAGCATTGTCCAAATGCTGCTTGAAGTCTTGTCAGGTTTGATGCTGTGACCACTTCCCTGGGGAGCCTTTTCCAGTGCCCAGCCCCCCTCCCGATGAAAAATCTCTTTTGAATATTCAACTTAAACCTCCCCTGATACAACTTCAGGCCATTCCCTCGAGTCCTGTCACTCGTCCCCACAAACAAGAGATCAGTGCCTGTCTCTCCTATTCCCCTCACAAGGAAGTTTTAATTGCAATGAGGTCTCCTCCAGGCTGTACAGACCAAGAGCCCTCAGACCTCATACGGCTTCTCCTCAAGGCCCTTCACTATATTCATTGCCCTCCTTTGGATACACTCCAATAGCTCAATCTTTCCTATATTGCAGTGACCAAAACTGACACAATATTCAAGATAAGGCCACACCAGTGCAGAGCAGAGCGGGACAATTCCCTCCTTCAACTCACTGGTGATGCTTTGCCTGATAACCCCCAGGACACTGTTGGCCCTCCTGGCTGCCAGTGCACTGCTGATTCATATTCAGCTTGTCATCAACCAGGACTTCCAGAATCCTTTCCATGGCACTGCTTTCCAACATCTCGTTCCCCAGTCTGTTACAACATCCAGGGTTGCCCCATCCCAGGTGCAGAATTCAGCACTTTCTCATCGAACTTCACATGGGCGGTGATTGCCCAGTCCTCTAATTTGTCGAGGTCTCTCTGTAGGGACTCTCTGCCTTTGCAGGCGTCAACAGATCCTCCTAGGCTTGTATCATCTACTCGTTCCTGATTAAAGGCTGTATTTACAAACTTCCCTTACATTTCTCCATTCTAAGCACTGCTACTTCGGTTGACTCAAGATTAGACTTACAATGGATAAGGCTCCTGAATTCTCCTCATTTACCCCAAAGTTGTTTATTGTACCTATCACTATGTCGTATCTAATGCATGCATACGTTGACCATGTGGAGAAAGGATTATATTACAATGTTTGTACAACTACATAAGAATTTGTCCTGAATTCCTGTTAAATATACAAAAATTAAAATGGCATACTTGTTTTTTATGCCTGACAAAAGGCAAGTATTTAGAATTATTTTAAATAAACCAGATTAATAAAAAACATTGGCACAGTGAGACAGGCTATTTAAGTTACTTGTGAGACCACGACAAAGTTGTCTTAATACAGAAATCTCCTTTTAGAGAAATGTTGAAAGGGTTCTAATGTTTCCCTAAACAAATTACGAAATTATATATATTTAAAGTGAAGCTGAAAACATTAAAATATACAGTTTGCTGCTATTCACATGCAAATAAGAAAAATTATCCTGGAACTAAGAAAAGGTCAAAGAGACCAAGATATTCTTGCATAAAAATGCAACTGCAATTTAATAAGCAATATTTAATTTTTAGAATGTTAATAGCCTTTGCTCTCTCATGAGAATTCAAAATATTTTGCAAATATTTTCAGTTTCATAAGGTCAATCAGACATACTTGTTTCAAAAACTAGACTATTTTTAATTTTTTGAAATAATTGCCTCACAAAAGTGAAAATATTATTACAAATCTAGTGAACCACACATTGTACACAGATACTTAGGTACTCTAGTCCCTACCTCCCATCCTGAAAAGGCTGTAGTTTGCATTTGCGTTCTGCTGCTTCTATAAGGAATGCCGAAAATGAAAGATGACTTACTATGCAGCTGCATGTTCTAATGTCATCTTAACTCCAATCAGAAAAATACTGCCATGTTGTAACATAAAATTAAAAATGAACTTAACAATGCAAAAGAAATAAAAAAGCAACTTCTGGAAAATATAAACACCTGTGGCAAAAAGTGATCAAGATTACCCAGTCATTCATGCCAGGTTTCCCTGCAATAAACTTGAAAATGTTCAAAACATACACAAGGTAAACCAGCTTTACAAATCTTGGGACCAAGTACCAATAAGGTGATGCTGATGACACCACTACGAAACTTATGAGCAGTTACTGATCTACAGAGGTACAATTTCCATACATATCTTGCTCAAGCATACAAGAGCTGAACTTGTCAGTGAAAATATTATAAAGGAATTAAGATATAATTTTCTGGCAGGTCATGTCATCAGGCATAAAGATGACCAAGAAAGCCAAATCTTACAGTTCTACTGTATGCCTTTCATCTACACAAAAAATGATCACACATAATTTTAAAATATAAAGACTGATAGGTGAAATGTAACTGGACTATTTTTTTCCAAAAGTACTTTTTACAGAATACGAAATGATAAAAAAGTTGTTTACACATCAAGTCTAACAATCTACATCACAAAGAGAAATATTAGTAAATAGTTAGCATTTTGCAGAAAAACAATGGTCTCGGACCATATATTAAATACAATATGACTTTCTAGTTCTTTCAACAGTTCAACATAATTCAAACATTACTACCCATTTTTCACATTCATCTCATTGGTACACTAACAGAGGATGCTACTAAGTTATACTAATTTATAGCTGAAATATCTGTAAAATCATTGACTAAGTTTGCATATTCAAGAACTTCAATAACTTCCACTCTCTATCAACCATCTCTGCACCATTTTACACTGAGAAGAAAGACTACTATATTTTGAACCACCCATCAATCATCATCACTTAATACCTCAAAATAATTCTCAATATGTTTTCCTCAAAAAGGGCTCAATTTTCTGGTTACAGCTAAATATGAAACAGCATATGAACACTTATGAACAGCTTTTCATTAAAACATAAAAACAGGCATGTTACCTCTTTTTTGTAGTTGTTTTGCCTTCTTATTTTCTAAAGCTTCATAACTTAACTTCCTCTTGATCCTCAGAACATACTGGAATACTCTACCTGTAGACATCTGTAATTTATCTTAACATACACAACATCCTTCTCAGTCATCAACTGCAGGCCCTTCACCGAAGCCTGGCAAAAGTCCATTTGCTGGCAAACCACTGTAATCCTCACACATCTAGAAGCAAAGGCAGCAATGTCATGTATGCCAAGTACTAACACCATGCCGGGTGTGAAACCTGCCAGCCAAACTCTGCATTTCATGTAGCTGAGAGAAACATACAGAAAGATTTCTGGAAGCAAAGGTTTTCAACACAAGAGAACACAGATGAGCTCCTTCATTCTTGGGTAAGAGGTAAGAGAAGTAAACAAAAAACACCACCACCACCTGCTTTTAGACAGTTCTGGCAGGCCTCACTTCAGTATGCATTATTTACTTCACTCATTTTCCTAAGAGCAATGTTGTCTGGAATTAGATTTAACGACATTATGACTCAAGCACACCATTATTAACATTTCCATCAGAAATTAAAATTTCAGTGTCTGCATGACTTCAGCTAATCACCAGACTTAGCAAGACAGAGCCGATTTCCTCAGCTACCTCAGAAGAAACTTCTTCCCTCAGTTATAACTGAGGAGATATTTAAGACACAATGAAAATTTCACAAAGGCTCAACTGAAAATCTAATCCACTCTTTAATATTTATGGTTAGCCAACCCAAAAAAAGGCCTTGGACGTGTCTTTGATAAGTCCTGGCTGCCAGATGCCTAGAGCAATTTGACATAGGTAATACAATTTTTGATCAAGAGAGAGTCTGAAACAATATTAATTTATTTCAGTGCTTAAAACACAACTACTACGAAAGTATTTTCCCACGGTGCTGAGCATTAGCAAACTACTGGAATGAAGTTGACATGCTCAGAAAATCTAGGAAAAAGAAAAAATATTAGGAAAAAAATTAAACTATACATTTACATGACTTCAGATACCCCCTTAAACGTCAAATTTGGTAGTTTAACCTTTTAATCATCTCTTTATTCAGAACAATTCAAAACTATTCACAACACCAAAAGAACCAACCTGCAGATATTTCACATTACTAGCAAATGCTAGTAATATTTTGTGCGATAGAAAAAGTCTGTATTTCTGTATGCAAACTGAAATTCAAATATTTAATAAGAAAGCTTAGCCAAAAGGCTGACTAAAGACACACACTACTAGATGAGGAGGAAATGAGTAGCTACATATATTAATTATCACCCTTTCTGAGATCAGAGGCTCAATCAAGTTAAATTTTAAAGGGCTTAGACTACTTTTCTGGTGAATTTTATTAGTTTTCCCCAAGAGGTGCAAAGACTAATGCTGTCACAACAGAAAAGGAGAGCATATACAGCGTCATTACAAGCTGAGTCACCCAAAAGCACTAAATCTTGTTTTATTATAACACAGCATCTTAAATAGTCTCCTGAAGCACTATCATTTGTTATGCGATAGAGTGATAACAACAAGCTAACCCAGGATCACCATAAAACAAAATATGGCCCATTTGCTGAGTCGTTCTCAGCAGGCAGACCCAGTTCCCTTCCTGGTCTCTTTGGATGTAGCAGCTACAGGCTTTCCTTCCTCTACTGCAACAGAGAAAGATGCAGAACAAAGTTGGTGAGAGCATTTCTTGAGGCTGCTGATAACATTTAGATATGCCTGCAGAGAGTCATGATGCAGGTGGAAGATGAGGTGGCCAGGTCGATGCCCAAGAATTACAAGCAGGAGATTCTTCCCTGTGCAGCTGTAGCCATCAACTCATTCTTCCCCCAACCAGGTATTTTAGTTATTTTCTCTCTAAAGACTCAAACCTTGAAGGATAAAAAAGTACTATCTGAAGGGACTTCTTCACCATGCCTCATTCATATTCTGCTATTATTCAGATCCAATACATGGATATTTTTCATTTCCTGGTACCACAGTCTAATCACTCAGCAGTACCAGCTTCAAAACAGAACACAGTTATGCAGTACACTCAAACAAGTTGCATGTGTTTTAAGTCAACTGTCATTGAGGAATTTAAGATCCCAGTATTTCTGGAAGACAGCAAAACGAAAAGATAATTGAAGAACACCTCTGACTTTCTCTGCCTCCTCAACTGCCTGCTCATGAATCGACTTCTGTCTTGTTCTCTTCCGAGTTCCCTTCTTTTTCAACTTGTGATGGAACTCACCCAGATGCAGATACAGTAGAACATGTATGATCACTATGCTGCTGAGACAAAAACATTAGCCATAAAATTTGCATATGGAAAGATATTTTCAGCATGCTTCCCACAAAAAAACAGTTTTTTCAATAAAGCATACTTGCAAATCACTTATTTTATGTCACCTAATTAATTTTAAAAGTCTAGTGGAAAATAGGCTCAAACAATAAAAACGTTTGCTATGTCCACGTGTGTTGTGCTTTTCCAAAACAAGTATTTCAGTATTTATCTCATGACATAATTAATATTCCATTCCAAACTTGGCACTTCTGTTGCATCCTACAGAAAAACTCATACAAGTGAAGAACTCAGAATTAATTTTTCAAGAACCCTTTTCAATTCCTTTTTATTTTGTACACCTTGCAGAAAATTTTGAGAGCCTCTAGCGTAAATGGGTCGTTCCAGTTATAAATTATTTGCAGATGGCTTTGGAGGTACTATGATAAGAACACTGGTCACCAGTATAGACACATAACTATTTATACACCATGATAATTGGAAACCTTTCTCACAAAACAGAAGTCCACTCTGCAGGATGCTGTAGAGAGGAAGGTTATTTTTGCCTTAAAGAGCTTACAGTCAGTATAAGGCAGAAAGAGAATAGTGACATATGGAAAAAAATACAAAAAAACTAAGACAACAATTTCAGAATGGCAGACTCCACTTTTGCAACACCAGTAGTCTACATCAGCTTCCTTCAAGTGTCATCTAGCACTTGACTAACTTGTTCTGCAGAAAAGGAAGGAAACAATCATGTTGTACATCAACAACACCCAATACGCACAGAACTACACACAGAATTAACAAGGTTGGAAAAGACCATAGAGATCATCAAGTCCAACCTTTTACCTAACTTAACAACATATCCAACAGCAACCCATCATCTAGACCATCTAAACCATGTCTCTAAGTTCACCATCTAACCTATCCTTCTTAAACACATCCAAGGACGGTGACTCCACCACCTCCCTGGGAAGCCCATTCCAATGGGAAATCACTCTCTCTGTAAAAGTTTTTCCTAATATCCAACCTAACCCTCCCCTGATGCAGCCTAAGACTGTGTCCTCTTATCCTGTCACTGGGAGCCTGAGAGAAGAGACCGACCCCCACCTGACTACAACCTCCTTTCAGGTGGTTACAGACAGCAACAAGGTCACCCCTGAGCCTCCTCTTCTCCAGGCTGAACAACCTCAGCTCCCTCAGCTGCTCCTCATGGGGCTTGTGCTCCAGCCCCTTCACCATCCTTGATGCCCTTCTCTGGACACATTCCAGCAATTCAACATCTTGTACTGAGGGGCCCAGAACTGGACAATAGTGCCACAATAGTGGCAGCAGAACCCTCAAGAGGTGAAAAGTTACTGCCTTCCAACTAACTGCAGAGCTCAAGCATCACTTCACTCATAACACACCAACATTTGACTGTCAGGGATGTCTTATGCCTTATACTTCCTCCTGTTATTTTAGAAGGCCATGCTCATACTCTCTGTGGAAAAAGAATCATTTGATGTTTGTGTGCAAGAAAATAGTAACTATAATAAACCATAATAGTAACTGAAAATAAACCAATATATGTCTGAAAGACTGAAAGCTCATGGCAAAGCTGTATGTTTTCAAGAAATACCGGTCTCCTTCTAAAAACTAGATATCACACATTTTTTCTAAGACAAAGAAGATACCTCCTTCAATGAATGCTGGGTAGCAAAAATAACCTGAATAATTTTACGGAAAAATCAAAACCCACAGTAAGTTCCAGCAAACTGAAAAAGACGTCTGACAAGGTATCTTTGGGAAAAATTAACTGCCTTATTATTTTTACATAAATTAAAACATAATGAGATTTAAAAATCATCTGATAATTGTTTCTGATGAATCACTTAAACATTGGAGAAAAGGGAAAGGTCTCATTCATTCTTTCTCAAGTTTGACCACCTACCATTTAATTTACTGATAACAAAAAAGAAAATCTTCCAGAACTATTATAAACCAAATAATACTAGTACTATAGTATCTCCATTTTATTCTACTCTAGATCACATTTAATGCAAAACCATAGATGTCAATAGATTATAGGCTTTCTCACACAATCTGAGTAGGGCACAATTTGCTTTTGTTTGGAGTTTAAATATATATAGGAGTGTTGTTGGTGCTGGAGCACTACCATTTCCTAGAGCTTTGCAAATCCTAAGAACCTTTAAGGTCCTCACAAGAATAGCTAAAATGTCAGTCTCATCCTCTGACATTCATACTAGAACTCACTGCTAACAAAATTCTTTTGCATATCACTAGAGACATAGTATATGGAAAAGATCCACATCTCCAGTTAAAATGGGAGTGACTATTAAAAAGTAAATAAATAAAAAAAAGGTGGGTCAAAATAGGGAAAACACGCTTCTGGATGTCCAAAGACACTGATTCTGAAAACATGTTTGGTTCTTTAAAAGAACAGAGAAAACTCAACTGCCCAGACAACTGCAAAAACATTGGTTGGGTGTTTGCAAAGAACACTAGTGGACTGAAGAGACTAAAATGTAGTTTAATCAATACAATAAACTTAAAGAGTAAATTACTTGTGTGTGGATTTACTGCAACAGACTTTTCATTGAGAAGCGAGACAGATCAGTAAAAACTAATTTGTAGTTTTTGCTTTAAAGACAGGACTACTACAGGGACTTTGTGAAACAAGGCAATAAGAGATTTAAAGGTAAGTGGAAATATTATTGCTCAAACTCCTGACAAACAGATTACCCAAAGGAGGCAGTCAACGAGAATGTTCAGTAGGAGGGTACTAACATCTTTATCTCAGCTGTGACTCACTCATAAGCAACATCTATTTTCTTAAAACCCCCTACAAGTAAAATGGAAACCCTATTCACTGACCGTAACTATAGGGTGAGCATCATCTTTCTAATTAGATTATGTATTGGCAACTCTTTGTATCAGGACACAAGAAGAAACAGAAGCCCAAATCAGCTATTTTATAACAAAGATGTAACTGTGTTAGAGCTGAGTAAAGGAAATCTTTATGTGCGTAGGAGAGAATAAAGCAGAAAAACTAAATTCAAGATCAGAGCATTTCCTTCCCAGCCCACAAACGAAGTGTTTGTGGACTTCCCTGCAATAACTAAAATCTTAAAAATGTAAATTTTTACAGCAGTCCCGGCTGATATCCATGTTAACACTAACTGGTCACTTATGTCAGTGAACAACTGTGTCAATCAGTGCTAAAATTTCACTTACTCAAACAAAGCTCAGTTGGCACATTGCAGCCCCTTGCACATTATTTACTTCCAAAACTTAAGGCTTCAGAAAGTGTTGGAAATACATACACAAATAAAAAGAAAAATGGGAGCGCTGAAGAGGTTAGCAATATTATAAATGCTTCTGTTTGAAGTAAACAACTTTGGGCTCTCTTACAGCAAGCGTTAGTGGTTCACTACTAGCTTAGGAATCTGCAAAGCCATTGTATACACAGACCTGAAAAAATCCCACCCCAATAATAAGCTATTTTACATTCATACATCTTTAAAAAACAACCTTCAGAGACAGTAAGAGTTACTCTCCACAATTTATAACCTGGAATACTATTTCTTGCAAGTTCTGTTGCCAAGAAATTTTTTTTTAATATCAAAGACAGTTTAATGAACAGTCATTTCATCTTATCTAAGTAGAAACTTACACAACTGGAAAAAATACTTTATATACAGTGTCATAATTTATATGTTCATTTTAATGCGTGAAAATTTCACCATAGCACTGACATCAGAATGAAATCTGAATTTGAAATTCCTTATGCATTTCACTAATTTAGGTATTTCCAACAGTAGGACACATGCAAGAGCAATGTGTATGCTAATGTGCATGTACATTATTTGCATTTTCACTGCTGCTTCAAAAACTTAAAATGATACACAAGGAAACACAAGAAGATTTGACTGCAAACTTTTTGACACTTAATCCATCTCAAACTTTTTGCCACTGTTGGATGATGCCATTTTCAAATAAAAATAAAAACATACCTACACTTTGAACTTTCTACTTGCATCTCATTTCAGTGTTTGTAGTAAAACTACACCTTGATAAGCCTTAATTAGTAAAGACAACATAACCACTAAAATCACAGATTTCTCATCTGAAATCTGGAAACTATTTAAGCATTTACATTGTAAAAGAAATCCTTTCAACTTATTATTGTATTTAAAATCACTCAAACAAGATTTCACTGTGTATCATTTTTTCAAATACAACTGATCCTTAAAGAGTATCCCTTTGTACCCCTAGACAAAAGTTATGCTTACATTGCACAAATTCTGATGGACTGTTAGTAAATCATAAGTAATAACTAATCATTTAACTCACCTGACCTGGCTGGGGGGATAAACAATTAACAACCTCTTCCAGCATTACTGGTATGTGCAATCTTCCAGAATTATTGTTTTCTGTACTTTGAGGCGCTTCTCCAGCTTCACACTTCTGGATAGTTTGTTCCTTTAACTCACAGTCAGAAAGCTTTTTTGATGAAGACTGGATCCTTCTGGCCAAACTAGCCACATCTGCTGAAGTCACTTTTAAGTTGCACAGAAACAAACTTTTGGAAAACTGGCAGAGATACTGAGATAACATTTTCGAGTTTAGCAACCTAGAAGAAGTAGATGTTGTGAATTACTTTGAAATAAATGTCAGCAAAATGTTTTCAGAATTTTGAGTGTTATCTCAAAATCAATCACATTCAAGCAACAAGCAGATTACCTTCACCAGCAAATTTTCATTACCTGCTTTGCTTGTATTTACCTTGCCTGCCATGCTGAGTAATCACCTGGGGAAAGTTATCCTCCCTATAACTAAAGACTTAGCTGGGCAGTGTATCCCCGTACCTTACACGTGTGGGGAATCACTCCCGACTCTGACTCTACCCAGTCCTCAGGTTTGGCAACAAATCACAATGTCTCCGCAGCAGACGTTCACCATCATGGGATGCTATGCCGGTTTGTGCTGGGGTAGTTAACTTTCTCCCCAGTGTCTGGTGTGGGGGCTGCGTTTTGGATTTGCGCTGAAAACACAGCTGGGGCAGATCACCCAAACTGACCAAAGGAATATTCCAGACCATATGACATCATGCTCACTATAAAAAGTAGGGAAGAAAAGGGAAGACCTGCAGCGATGGTTTGCCTTCCCAGGTCAGTTACACGCGATGGGGCCCTGGGACTCCTGGAGAGGCTTCACTAAACCTGCCTGGCCCACGACAAGCAGCGAATTAACTCCTGGTTTTCTTTGCCTGTGTGCACGGGTTTTACTTTACCTATTAAAGTACCTTTATCTCAACCTGTGAGCCTTCTACCTTTCCCCTTGCTCAGCTCTCCATCCCGCTGCTGGGGCTTGGCTGAGCCACGCGTGTGTCCCATCCACGGCCTCACTCCCACCGGGAACACCAGGGACACGCTTTGTTTACAACCACCCTCATCCTATCAAATGACGTGCGCTTTATTTATTTTTTTCCTTTTCCCAACGAACACAAAGCACAGTTTATCGGTTCGTCGCCGCGCGCATCGGAAGCAGACCTCAGGCCCAGCCGGAGGCGGAGCGGGGCTGGCGCTGCTGCGGAACGTAAAGACAGCGAGGAACAAAACTCCTACCCGCCCCCACCCACGGCGCTTGTCTTTTCCCGGAGGAGGCCGGAAAACGTCAGCAGCGCCAACGGCGGCCCCCGGCAGGCCACGAGGAGGGAGAGAAGAAGGGAAGGGACCGGACCGGGAACCGCAAGAGGCCACGGGTGAGAGACCGGGCGCGCCCACCCCCCGCGCGGGCCTGCCGCCGCGAGACAAGAGCCGAGCCGCGCGCACCTACTGTTAGCGCCGTCGCCTCGTTGACGTCGCTGGGGAGTCAGCCAATGAGGGGGCGCGGAGGGCGGCCTGCTTGTGTTTGAATTCGGCGGCCGGTGCGTGGTGGTTGGAGCGGTCGTGGCCCGGACCGGACCGGCTCGGCTGCCTCAGGTGAGTGTGGACCGGACCGGACCGGACCGACTCGTCTGGTCTGGTCTGGTCTGGTCTGCGCTGGCTCAGGCGGTGCGGGACGGGCACGGGCGCGGACCGGGCGGGACGGGACGGGACAGGACGGACAGTGCTGCCTAAGGTGTGTGCGGGGCGGGCACGGCCCGCGGTGAGAGCCGGGCGGGTGCAGGGGATCCGGGAGCGACCGGGCCGTGCCCCGGTTCCGCCGCGGCAGGGGCAGCTCGGCTCGGGCAATCTACGCCTGAAGCGGTAAAAGAGTCGCCGAGAGCCTTTGCCGTGTAGTTCGCCGTCCGCGCTTAAGGGTGAACCTACAGCCCCCTACGACCGGCAAGGCTGTTTAAAGGAAATTCCGGTTTGTTATCGGAATAACACATATCTCGCGCAAGTTACGTTTGAAGTAAATCCCCTTTTAGCGCTCTTTGAACGTCCGTGCAACCTGACTAAATCTGTAACCCAGGGAAAGCGGCATAGGCTGCTACTCTGGCTACTCTGCCTTCTACTGAAGGACTCGCTTTAGTCTGCAGAAACCTAGTAACTCATCTGCAAGCTTGCTCTGGCATGTAGGAAAGCCAGTAGATTATAGAGTAGTTTAAATAAACGGAGGAAGTGCTAGTTGTTTTTTTGACAGCTGTACTGGATGAGGTCGTCTTTTCTAAGGCAGTTACAGTGCTTCCCAAAGTCGCACTGCAGTTAGCAGTCCATTGTTGCTAACTGGCAAGAGATGGGTGGATCCAGCTAAGGTGCCAGGTGTTAGTCCAGATCAAATGTGTGAGCTGTTTGAAAGGCTTTATCTGAAACAGACTGTAAGGCGTTGTGTCTTGTCAATTGCAGAGAAGGTTCAGCTGTGCAATCCGAAAGAGTCTCGGAAGTAAAGCTGGGGGTAGAAGGGATGACGACTCCTAAGCAAGAAGACATCTGTAATCATGTAAAAGTGGTGGTTCGTGTCCGTCCAGAGACCCAAAAGGAAAAACAGGACAACTGTAGCAAGGTTGTCCATGTTATTGACCAGAACGTGTTGGTCTTTGACCCAACGGAGGAAGAAGTGAGCTTCTTTAATGGGAAGAGACGAGTCCATAGGGATATTAACAAGAGACAAAGGAAAGATCTTAAATTTATATTTGATGCTATTTTTGATGAAGATTCATCTCAGCTGGAAGTTTTTGAGAATACTACCAAAAGTCTAATCGATGGCTACTTAAATGGATATAACTGCACAGGTAACTTTGTTTTTTATCTTCTTTAATTAAAAACCTTCAATAAATTCCTCAAAGTTTCTGCCATTGTGCCTAGCTACTGCAAAGGCATTTAAAAAGCCTAGGATAGAAATTAAGCATTGTGTTTTAACTCATATGAGGCTGATAATTTTAGCATGTGGAAGTTGGACTAGCTCTATTTTGAAAGTGAGTTTGTGTTAAGGTTATAATGGACTGCAGAATTTTATCTGAAGTATGTGTACTACTGATGTAATAAGTGTTCTGGAGTTATTCAAGCAGAACCATTCTGTCACTGGGGATGTGTGGAAGGCTGCTCCATGTGTTCTTTAAGAGCTTGGTGTTTTTAGCTGGCTGATTTTTGTGTTTCTGATTATCTTACTGGTAGAACTGGTAGAAATTGCATATTTTTGCTTTGTTGATTTCTTGTGGTAATTCAGTGCTTGCATATGGTGCAACGGGAGCTGGAAAGACTTACACCATGTTAGGTTCTCCTGAAGATCCTGGAGTGATGTATTTAACCATGATGGCACTTTATGACCGCATAGATCAAATAAAAGAAGATAAAACATGTCATGTTGCTGTCTCTTACTTAGAGGTGAGTTCCTGCATTTGGTATGTTGCTTTTAATAAATTGTATTTCATAAATACAGGCTGGCTTTGCCTTCCCCCGGTCCTTTCTTGGGCTTGACAAAAATATGACCTTGTAGGAGTGGGACTGAACCACGCTCTGTGAACTTGTTCATAGGCACCTGTTACACTTTTCCAGAAGTCTGCCCAAAAAGGACAGTCACTGCTAATATATTCACTGAATATTTTCATGATTTGTGTCTTGCTGTTCCGTTGCATCCCTCTGAACATCTGTTGATGCATCAAAGACAACATCATTTCAGAGTTGTATCTCAGGACTTCCCAATTACATCCTTACAACCACTGAGAAATTGCACACAAAATGTTTTCTTTTTATAAGTAAATGTCTCGGCACTGCTGTTGAGCAGCAGTAGTAAAATGATTGTAGCTCTTTCAAAGTCTTAATGGAAGAACAGTTGATGTTTCGTAGGAGGAGAAGTGAGAAGTTGGCTTTGCCATGTGCTTCCACAGGCCATGAAATAAGAAGTACGTTTGAACTAAGCAATCTTGCTGATGTGTTAGGATATGTAGTAGAGAAAAATAAATGCTTTGGATTCATGATTGTTGCAAAATGTTTTTTTATTAAAAAAGATAATTTTCTTTTAATAAAGAACAAAGGTTATTTACTGGGGAAGAATGACTCACACTTCAGTGGCTAAAAAGAAGTCATGCAAACTGAATATCTTGAACAGCTTTCCTTCACTGAGCTTATGAAAAAAACCTCCAGCATGAATTTGTTATTTTGCTGTAAAGAAATACTAAAAAAAGACTAATGATTTCTGTTTATTGAAGTTTAATTCTGTCAAGTATAAGAGGACAGTTTTCCTGAAATATTTTAAATGCCCTTTCCAAGATTTACAATGAACAGATTCGTGATCTACTGGTCAACTCTGGACCTCTGGCTGTTCGGGAAGATGCCCAGCAAGGGGTGGTAGTTCAAGGCCTGACACTACATCAGGTATGTGAATGCATATAGAAACTCACAATGTGCTTGAGCAGATTAAATTAGATGTTCTTAAATGAGGCTCCTTCTAACTATGCAGAACCTTTTCTACATTAAGTTCTTACTAAAAGTATTCTCTGATTTAAATTGCTGCAGTTAAGTACTTGCTTTTCATACATTACTGGTTTTTAGCTGATAAGATTAGTTTCAAGTGCCTCAACTTCAAAACAGGACACTTCTCTTTCTAGGTAACTAGAATTTTAAGTTACATTAATATTCACCTTCAGAAAGGAAGGTATTTTAGAATTGGTGTAGAATCTCTTACAGTTGATGGTAAAGGAAAAAAATGTATTTGTCTTGTGCTCTGCTTTTTAAGCCTAAATCAGCCAAGGAGATCCTTCAGATGTTGGATTATGGAAATAAAAATAGAACTCAACATCCCACAGATGTGAATGCCTCTTCCTCCCGGTCCCATGCTGTCTTTCAGGTAAGATGATATAGCAGATGTGCAGTGGTCATTGCTGAGAATTGCAGTTCTTGTTTCAAGGGGGATATATAATAGAAGCTTCTCTTTTTAAAGTGTGTTGAACCTTAGTTTCAGTGAGAGGGAATTGAGGTTTTCCAGTTTACTCTTCTTGTTGACTCCTTATTTGTTAGAAATATGTGAAGGTTTATAGCATTTTATTTGAAAAAATTAATGAAAAGGTCTCTATTTCCAGTAGTTTGAACTTATATGTATTTGACTTAACTTATATTTGTTTGAAGAAAAAACTTCATGACAAAGATAATAATTTTGAGCTTTGACTATACTTCCATATTGTAATCTTATAAACTGAAAGTTATTGGTGTTTTTTTAGTGCTTTCTGGTTTCATTATGTTACTCAGCATAGGAAAAATAACTTAGAGAGTGTGGTTATATGTCTGACTATGAACTTACTTTAGGTCATGTTAATTTTTCCACTATAGTGACTTCTTAATATTCTGATATGTACAAAGTTTTAGAACATGAAATTATGGTTCTTAGTTTCCATAAATGAGTTTTGAATGATTTGTGGAACTTAAGATGTATCCAAAGATTATTGCTGTTTGCTAACCACTGCCTTATCCTTCTGACTCCTCTTAAATACAACCCATGATATTTAAAAAAAAAAAGAATTTAAAAAATAGTCTTATTAACTAAAGTGTCTTTTTCTGTTATTGTATACTGCAAAGCAGTATCTTGAATTATTTATATGATGCCACTCTGGATTGAAAAATATTAAAATAAGCTTGATTCTAGTCCTTGTGTTAAAGCATTTGACTGTTGGTCAATTCTTAAATGTATCTACAGATGTTGACAATTCTTAATACCTACAGCCAAAAGTTTTGGCCTTTTTTAAAAAAAGTCTAAATATGTAGCAGAGCACAATTCATTGCCGCTCTAAAAGCTTCTGTTTTCTTTATGTACCTTAAGCTTCTGTTTGAAATTGCCCTCCCTGTTTTTCCTTGGCTGGGGCATCTTATCTCTCACCTTGACTTAGAAGAAAGCTCTGGATTGTATTATCTGACAGGCTTTGCATTTTTCTCAGTACATTTCTAAAAGTGGCAAGTAAATAAATAGCTTCAGTTTCTCCTGAATTTCCACAAATCTGTGATTTTCTGCACCACAGAATTGTGTCTTTGGTTCAAGAGATGCGAGTGCTGAGAAATCCCCAGTGCTGTCTTGATTATTCTTTATTTTTAACTTTTGTATTATTTTAAAAGCTGCTTGTTTGTGCAGAGACACTGTCTTTTATGTTGGCTTTGGTTTTCCTTTTTAGTTTTATTGGAGCAGGATGTTTACTGAAACTGAGTCAGAAGTTGATGGAAGTCTTGGCCCAGGACATTTTGAGCTAGTTTTAGTGATGCAAGTTTTGCCTTTCTATACCAATTAAGATGAAATCACTGAAAGGCCAGCCTTTTTCCTGGTTTATCTCTATACGTATCTCTATGCCATACTCCTGAATGTGCATTTAAAAAATTAACACCTCTTTCAATTTCCAATAGTGTGATGTACATCTGCAGTGCAGAAGAATCAAGACCTATTTTAGCTGTGAAATTCACTTCCCTGCAAAGAGTAAAAAAACTCACTAATCTTTGCTGGTTTTGTAAGCCCAGGGCCAGTTGTTCACTTAATCCTCTGCAGCAAGACTGGGGAGAGAATCAGAAGTGTGAAAGTTGAGAGGGTTGTGAACTTTGTGGTTTCCTTAAGCCACGGGAAATGGGGGAGAGCAATCACTTGCCACCATCGGATTGATGTTGGGCCGTTCCTTGAGCAATGGCTACTTCAAAGAAACTTTCAGTCTTAGGATCTGCTTTTCAAAGTTGGAGTCAGCTGTTTGCTTGCCACCTCTTGTTCACTGGTGACACCATTCAGCTGCTGTTCAGCAACAGCTGATCACTGGTGTGACATCAGCACTGGCTGGTCACAAATCTGAAAGCACCAAATGGGCTGCTATGTCAAACTCAGTGCAACTATGCTTTGCTTCTTTTGCCTCACTAATACCTGAAAAAAGCGAGTTTAAGAGGTGTCACAAATGGATTCACTATTTTCCATTAGGCCAAACTGGCTGTTGGTGTTAGATATTTACAAAAAGCTTTATCTTGGATTTGAAAAAGGATTCCAATAAAAGATGTCAGAAAATAGTTGTTACACTATAAAGTTAACTTACTATCTAGACTGGTTACTGTCTACTTCTTAATTATTTTCTTTTTTTAAATTGTAGATTTACCTACGGCAGGAAGATAAAACAGCTAGTCTTAATCAAAACGTTCACGTTGCCAAAATGTCTCTCATTGACCTGGCAGGATCTGAGCGTGCCAGTGCAGCAAATACCAAGGGAGCTCGTTTTGTGGAAGGAACAAATATTAACCGCTCCCTGCTTGCTCTTGGAAATGTCATTAATGCATTGGCAGATCCAAAGGTATATACTGCTTTCCCATGCAGCCTTCACCTCCTAGTGTTCTGAAAACATTCGTTCAAGTGGTAAGCTGATTGAGTAATGAGAATTACATTGCTGATGGTGCATCCTTTAAGGTAGTCTTAAGGGTTTCCACCATCATCTCTGTGATAGCTGAAAGACAATCTCAATGAGAGAGTTCTCAGAAATAACATGCAGCTACCTAAGGGTACTGTCAAAGATAAATATACCTGCTTTTCTTGCCTACCTTTTTTTAAAACCAAGCCTATCTAGAGAAGCTTGGGTGAGTAAATGAATAACCTTACTAATACTTCAATCTCGGAGGAAGAGGCTTTTATGGGATAAAACAGCATTTATTTGAAGTTGTTATTTTGTGATTTACATATGTATACACACATGTCCCCTCTTCAAAGCAGTGAATTGGTCCTCTGATATGGCTCACTGGCTCAAGGGAAGGAGGAGGTATAGTTGTGTGGGACAATGATGAAATCTCCTGAACTTTTGCCTAACTCAAGACCATTGTCAACCATGATACTGGTTTTGTTCTTCTGGGCCACTAGCAAATTCTCCCTTCAGATATGTCAGGAGAAAAGGATCAGAGTTTTTATTTTCTCTCCTGGTGCCACACATTCTCATCTTGTTAGAGTCAGAGGCAGAGTTTAAAAGCTTTTTCCATGGGTATAATAAAGACTCTTAATGTTGATTTATTTGGTATGGGATTGGGTTCCTAGTGACATAACTTTGAACCATGAGACGAAATGCTTGTAGATATGCTTGGAAAAAAGCTTCACAAAGCAGAGTTTGGGTTGCCTGGAAAGGCTGTGGAATCTCCATCCTTGGAGAGAATCAAAATCTCACTGGGCATGGTCCTTGGCATCTTGCTCTAGCTGCCTCTGCTTCAGCTAAGGGATTGAACTAGAGGGATCTTGGAGGTCCTTCCCAAGGTGAATTACTTTTTGAATTAAAAGCAGTTTAATGTTTTTTAATGTTTCTTGCTTGTTCTGTTGGTTGCCTCATGATTAAAATAGTTATATATCCGGACATCACAAAATAGCCTGGCTAATACACATATTGTAAAGATACTAAACAATTTCAAGAGACTTTAACTGTTTAAGATGTATAGGTAATTTTAAGAAAAATTGTTTATGTCTACGAAAAGTTTCATGGCTGTTGTCTTGTGGCATTGTTGAAATTATAAGCAGGCTTCTATGTACAGTACAATTTACTAATCCATAAAATTTGTGTAACTCTCTTTAGCGCAAGAAACATGTTCCTTATCGGAACAGCAAGCTTACTCGTTTATTGAAAGATTCTCTTGGAGGAAACTGTCGCACAGTAATGATAGCTGCTGTTAGTTCATCTTCTTTGTTCTATGATGATACCTATAATACGCTGAAGTATGCAAATAGAGCAAAGGATATTAGGTCTTCCGTGAGTATATTGATATTTATTGATCTCTTGTCAAAGTATAATGAAATATTATTAAGAGAATGAGTTCTTTTGGAATACATTTTCCTGCACTTTTGTCTTAAAGTCTTGTTTAGTTAAGTGTTACTTCTTATAGTCAACTCTTCCTTATATAAGTAATAAATGTAGCAGATACAGAGTAGATATTAGAGCTGGCCAAAAAGCAACATAGATTCATTAATAGGAAGATGTTACCAGTTTGAAATAGTTTGTTTTGTAAGTGTGAAATATAGAAATAATCCTCAGCTGGTAGAATTCACATCTGTTTTCAGTATATTACTGTTAATTTCTTGAAGAACATTAAAGATGTGTCTGT
The DNA here is from genome assembly GCA_013399895.1 of Serilophus lunatus. Taxonomy (NCBI): domain Eukaryota; kingdom Metazoa; phylum Chordata; class Aves; order Passeriformes; family Eurylaimidae; genus Serilophus; species Serilophus lunatus. Next base: position 69,474 of record VXBA01003909.1, read on the forward strand.
CTAGTTGTACAAGAGCCAGTCTAGATTTGTTAGGAGAATTCAGCTGGAGCTAAGAATGTCAATGAGGCTATGTTGATAAATGAAAAAGTAATGGAATGTCCTGTTTTATACTTTCAATTGTTTTGATTTTTTTCATAATCTTTATTACATCTCACTTTTTTGTAATATGGTGTTGACTGTAGTTTCCATTTGTTGCATACTTAAAGATAGTTTTTATAATAAAATCTACAAGATACAAACTAAATAGTAAAACTAGTCTGAATAAATGTAAAATGTGCCTGCACATGTAAATGTAATTGAGTTTTATTCTTCTGTTAAGGGGAAATGATCTGCCCATGGTTGTGCAACAGACAACAGTAAAAGCTTAGAGTCATATTTTTGTTGTGCAAGTCAGGGTTTTATTCATTGCTTTCCTCATAATACAGTGTATGTCTAACTGTGTAATACATATACACAGTGGATTTGTTATGCATGGAAACATGAAGGAGCTACCTTAAATTCTTTGTTTCTTTACAGTTGAAGAGCAATGTTGTTAGTTTGAACCTTCACATAAGTCAGTACATTAAAATTTGCAATGAACAAGAGAAAGAGGTATGTAAAACATCACCTGTTAAAAGTTTGAAAGGTTAACTCTGAGTAAAAAAAAAAAAAAAATTATTGGATTGAACCTTCACATGACGCAATAGTGTCCTAATTCTCCCATATAGTATTTTGAAGTAAGAATTTTTTTTCTCTTCCGAGAGGAATATCACCTGCTATTTGTAAAGCTGTTCAACATATCAGCACATATCCCAGCTAAAAGGTGCATCTTTTGGTTTAGATACAAATGCTGAAGGAGAAACTTAAAGAATACGAACAGAAAGCAGGCATTCTTGAAAATCATCATGCTGCAGAGCTTTCAAACGACCAGCAAGTGGAAATAGAAAGGTAAATGAACTGCATCACAATCTTGCTTCCAAACTCTGGAGCTTGCATAACTTGTAAATGCATTTGTAAAGCAAACTTACTCTTTTCAGTATCAGTTTCCTCATTTTTAACGTTGCTTTACTTAGACTAGATATGGCTTTGCGTAACATATTGCTTCTTTTTAGAACAACTTGGTGGTGTGTTTAAAACAGAAGTGGGGATGCAGGAAAATACATGTGACAGGAAGGAGCATATTGAATGCTGACTCCCAGCAAAGCTACTTGACAGGTTTCGTTTGTGGGGAAGGCAGAACAGTGTTTGCATAAATGACAGCTGCTATTGCTACTGTTGGCAGGACACTACTTCAATTTCTTTCCTGCAAGGTTTAAGAAACAAAAGCCTTGAAGCTCTTCATTCCACAAAGAGTTTTAATTTATGTTTGTAGATTCCTTATTTTCTATTGCTTTAGTATTTCTTGGCCTCTTTTTTTTCTTCTTGATGTTCTCATCAACTTTTTCTCATGTGGCTGTTTTAAGAGAGAGTAGAAAAAATAATGTGAAGTATCAATTATTGCAGAACCAGTGAATTCTGTGAGAAGGTTAGGTTTTGGTGCAAAAGTTGTTCTGGATGTGTCTCTTTGTATCTCATCACGTATTTCTGAGAATTATTCACCGGAGTTGATCCTGTTAACTTTTTTTTCATTGGCCCTTTGAATGTGCTATTTTCAACCTAGAAAACTTTGAGGAAAAGTAAAAACTAATTCAAAGCAAAACATTTTGTAACTACACTTCATTTTTCTGGCATTCCAGACATTTCTGTAAACCCTCTTGTTCAGGTTATTTAAATTTAATTTTCAAAATAAGTGTGGGCTTCTAAGTCATGTTGATAGTTCTGACAGTTTCCCTGCATATTTTTGCACTGTTTGTCTTTAAGATTGATTTAATTTCCTGCAATTTGCCCTTTATTTCATTATTTTTGTGTGGGAAGAGTCAGTCAAGGGCAAGGTCTCCAAAATATCTTTTCAAATGCTGGACATATTCTATACCAAGCTTTGTTGGTCAGGAATTGTTTTCATTTTAATGTTATATCCACAGATATAACATTATGTCTATCCCATTCCCTCTAGTAGATGCACAGGGTCGTGTTGATGTCGGCGTGGAGCTCAGCCTTAATGGTGGTGGCCTGTGCTTGCAGGCGATGCAGCGCTTCTCCCGCACAAGCATCAGCACAGTGCTTTTCTTTGGTGAAATAAAGTGGATGTCAGAAATAAAATGAATGTCTCATTCTGTTCTTCTCATGAATAACCTGTCAGGTTCATCCTACTACTGGTGTGGGTGATGAGTTGATTTCTCCCACATCTATTTACAGGTTTTAAAGGTATTGTGCTGCCTCCTCCCTCTTGTTTGGGACAGGGAAGGGAGTCTTATCCAGAGTCTTGTATTTAAGTCCAACTCTACCTATGGTTTTTGTTTCACTGCTACTTGAAAGAGACTCTCTGAGCGCACCACTTCTTGAAATGCAGAAGTCATTCCTTCTCCCTCTGTCTGAAGCTTGGAGTCACATTGTCTGCCAGCCCTTCAAGTCCAATGAGTGAAATCTGGCTTTGGAACTACAACCAACAGGTCCATGAGCTCCTTGAGACTAGATAGTGTAGAAGGTTTCAATGCTGGATGTGCATATAGGATAAGTTGGTGACATTTCAAGTGAAGAAGAGAGGGTAAAGATAACTCCATAAGAATAGAAGTGTCCTTATTGAAGGAGTGAATCCAGCTCAAGACAGGAACTTTGCAAAGGCTTCTATGCTATGCTGTTTGAGACACTGATGATGTAAATTTACCGTTAGTGGTTCCTCATGAGGACTGTAGATAGAATCTGCATTCTCTCTTAAATTATGCCCAGATTTTTACTATGAAGGAAAGTGAGAGAGAGGATTCACTTTGATTCTTTATTGCTGTGTTTCCCAGGCAGCTGGGAGGAACTGTTGCTATGGTTACTATGAAGGGCAAAAATTCTCCAAGCAGTTGTGCAGTAGATAGTATAGTAGTATATATAGTAACAGTGTAGAGTAAGAACTCTCATACACTGCAGCTCTTTCACTATCATAGAATCTTTCACATTGAAAAAGACCTCAAGGATCATAATAATCCAACCATTAACCTGTTACTGTTCCTTGTGGGAAAAAGTTGTTAATTCTGTTTCTTTTTAAAAAATAGAGTAATAAAACACTAGAATAAAGAACTAAGTTAGTCAAACTTTAGACAATGAAATAGAATTTCTATTTCTGCAACACTTGCAAGAAATTAATTGCATGGGAAAAATAACTCTTCAACTTGCTCTGGAGTTGAACTTTTGTTATTTTTTTTTAGTGTTTTTACAATATTTAATTTTATGGGGTGCTTTTTAACACTGTATAACAACCATAAATGTTGTGTGTCTTTAGACTGTTTGCGTGTTAAACTGTGCCTCTATTCTTACATGAATTTCTAACAACATTGGATGATATGAAATGCTTTGTACACAAGATTGGTCACTGAGATACCGCCACTGAAATTATATTGCAACATGGCAATACTTCCAGGTTTTCTCCTTATTCTTGTTATTCTGATTTGTGCTGCAGACTAGAAATAACAGCTACTTGATAACTCCTTGCAAACCTTCTACCATTAGTTTGGGTTTTTCTCCACTATTAGCCTAGTATTTTTAAAACATGGTGCATTTTTCATTTTTGTTGTTCATTAGTGATTAAAATTATGCAACCACTTTGGGGAAAGTGAGCAACTGAAGACTTTTGTGATTTTCCTCTTTTGAGGGATAGGTAGCATGTTTTCTGAAGACCTTGTGTGTCTGGCAGTAGTCTGATCTGTTTAGTAAATTGGTATAAGAAATAGAGAACATTACTATTTAGTATCTTTTAGAGCTAGAGGTACCTTATATGAAGAAGTTCTAGATGTCTTTCTTTTAAATCCTAGTGTCATTTCATAAATACAACAAGATCTGTTTTTAGTGGAAAAAAATTAAAAATTGCACATTCCATTTTTTATTTCAGATATGTGAAATCCTTTCTGATGTACTGACACTTTATTTAACGTTCATCTATTATAAACTTCTTTCTTCTTAATTTCTTTATGTTTATTTTATTAACTTGGAATTGAAAGTTCCCCTTCTAAAGGAGATGGTCATAAAAAGTCTTCAGTAAGTAATTTATTATTTATTCTTATTCTTTGGTTCTAGATACAAAGAAATCCTTAAAAATGTGTTTTCAAACCGTGAGGAAATTAGAAAAGAATATCTCAAGGTGGAAAAGAAGTTGAAAGAAAACACACTGAAGAAATGTTACCATAATCAATGCCATGAACAAATTCAACTGATGTGCTCTGAAGAAAAAGTAGAAAAGGTGAGTTTTCTGTAATATAATACAAGATGTCATCTCTTCATTTTACTATGCTCATGTAAATTTTGGTTATGCGATGAGTTAATGTTTAAATATGTGACTAAAATAAGACACACTGATTATTGCTTCTCTGACTATTGCATTAGTGACCTAATTTTTGTTGTATGCAGCAGAGTACAGTTGTCCTGTGAATACAAAGAGTCCTCTTTGCCTTGTCAGGACTCTACCCCATTCATATCCAACTTGCTGTTGCTGATCTGAAGCTTTTTTGCTGTCTAGATTTCAGCAAAACATCAGAAGAATTTCATGCTTGAAGATAGAGGATTTTCCTTTTGCCCAGTACTTTATTAGACTTTTTCTACAACAGTTAGGAAAACAAAGTAAATAACATTGCTTCTTCATATTCATATTTGAGTAACTGGGAATTATTTGATTATGTTATATCACAGCAAGGAAAAAAATATTTATCTAGAGAGAGAATTTGGTGAACACCATTTGAAAGTTTTCCCCTTTTTAATTGGGTTTTTTTTAATTCTTTCTAGGCCACTTGCAAGCGGGATCAAAGGCTTGCAGTGCTTAATATCCACTGTGTACACGTGCAGAAGAGAAGAGAAGAGGAGGTCAAACATTTTGAGGAAAATACCAAATGGCTACACCGTGTTGAAAATGAAATGCGTCTTCTGGGTCAAGATGGATGTATTCCAAAGGTAAAATGTCTTTCACTTTTACCAGGATTGGGGATGGGGAGGAGAATTGAAACAGAGTGAGTTAAGAAGCATTTAATAGTTAAAATAAAGGAAAATATATGGAATATGGAGTGAGTACATGGGAAAAGAGGCAAACGTATCTTCAGGCATGCATAGATGAGCCTGCCTATGTGCCTGTTAGATTCTTAATGCTAATGACCTATTATTGGTCAAAAGACTCTACAAATATATTTATGCATATAAATAAAAATCAGTTAATGCTTTTCTGCCATAAAACTTCATTCTGATAATGTAGCTCCACATATTGGCTGAATTATATTATTGGTTTTAGTTTAAATTTTAGTTTCTTCCTAATTAATATTACTTTTAGTTTAAATTGTCAGTTTGATGTGCAGTTGGTTTTTTTTCCAAATTTCCCAAAGGAACTTCATCAAGATCTGCAGTATTGCCATTTAAACCTAGAAGTTCAGGACCTGAAAGCCCAGATTAAGCACATGTTGTCTCTGCTGTCCCTTCAAGATCAGTATTATAAGCAAACAGAAAAGTAAGTATGGTTTCATGGCCGGTGTGATAAGACTTAGGTTGTGACACTTGTAACTTCAGAAGACCTATTTTCAGAATTTAGTTTTAATTGAAGCAGAAGCAAGACTTTTATTTTCTGAGTTAGAATTGTGTTTTCTAAGCAAACTTGTCTTGCCTCTTGCTGTTTTACAGAATACTAAATAGTTTGCTTCCAGTTCTTCGCAAGCAATACCTGACTTTGAAAGAAGCTGGCTTGACAAATGATTTGACAGAGACTGAGTTTAGGGAGGTTGAGGAGCTGATTCAGAGACCAAGATCAGTAGCTTGGGCTGACCAGACTGAAGAAGGGGATCAAAATCAAAACCATGAAGTAGATATGTCAGCCATCTTTGCATTCCCGCAGCTTGCAAGCAGACCCAACACCCCATGCCGTAAGTATATAATTAATTTGTTCTCTCTTGGAAATACTTCTGAATGTCTCCTGCAAAAGCCAGATGCTGTCCATAAACACTTCTGCAAACATTGAAACCAAATGTAAAATCAAGCCTCAGACACACTTTCTATAAATTATACACTGTTTTTAATTGGATATAGGAAAGAAATTTTACTTTTTTGATGGCTGGACAAACTCTGCAGCAGATGACTCCATCCTCTTTTTGTAGTGTGTGCCGTGTATCAATGTTTGTAGATCCTGTGAGTGCTATTAAGAATTCCATTTGAATCACATGACTTCAATGGAAAAGTAATAATATTGTTAGTTGGTTATAATTCTATGGCTGAAAAGTTCAGCAGATACTGCAGTTTTACAGTGTGTAGTAATAGCCTTGAGGTAGATGAGATTTTCTATTAATTAGAGACTCACCTGGAATCAATTTAGTACAATATTTTATAAGTTGGAGATTTTCCCAAGTATCAAAGGATTCACAAGTTTTACTGTAGAATTGACTGTTTTGCTGTGTCCTGATATCCTGAAGAGCACCATTTTTCTCCTTTTAACTCTTTGTAGCTGGTGTTTCTTTAGCTGTGAAGCAAGTTGCCCTAGAGCATAGTCTGGGTAAAAAGGGATAAAAAGTCTGTAGACAAGATGCTGTTCTGATGGCTTACAATCAAAATCTCAGTCTGGTATTGCCATTGATTGTGTCTTGTGCTCTGCATAGGCAGCACTCAACATGCTAAGGCTTTCTCATTATAGCTAATAATCCATAACATTGACAGACATCCATAAGTAACAAGGAAAAACAGATAAATATTACTTCAGCTTCTCAAAAGCTGGTAGTCATGAAAGAGCGTTGACCCCTGAAGAACTGTGAAATTAGTTTGCTCCTTTGTTTAGCTTTCTTGAAATGTCCACTTCTCAATTCTGACCAGGGCCAGGAGTTTCAGACCTTGAAAAGCACCTTGACCTCATCTGCCCCTCTATGCAGCTTGAGAATTACTGTCTAAACCATTTATTGCTTCTGATTGTGTGTGTGCTTTCTGACATATGTGATTTTTGTGTTGCTGTTGATGATGCCAGACAGTGGATACCCAGTGTTTCACCATCTGCAGGGTAAGGGTCAGATTATGTTGAAGGTGGGCTGGAGTTTGTTGTTTGACGCATTTTTTGGGCATTATGTTGACTTCAGTTTGGATTGATTTTTCTTTAGTGTGTTTATTTTTTGTATTTTCAGGAAGAAGGAAAAGAAAGTTTGCAGATTTGTATGCTATTCTGTCCCTGCTAGTCAGGGATTCATTCAGCAAGGTTGAAAATCTGTTACTTATTTTATATTATAGGCATATATTTTTAGAAACTGTTTTTTTGCTCTTAGGGTTACTTTTTTGGGTTTTTTAGCAAAATAAATAGAGAAAGCTACCAAAACAGTAATCCAGAAGCTGTGTAATATGCTTTGTAACTAAGTGTTGATTGTAGGAATTCTATCTTGTTTTATGTGGGTTATCATTGTTGTGAATTTCAATTCCTGATAAGGTTTGTCAGAATTCTTGATTAATCTACTTCTTTTCTACCTTTCTTGACTCCTGTGTTGTAAGTGGCCTGATCTATTTTTACTGAAGTTAACATTAAAATGACTATCAATAGAATACAATTCAAGTAAGACATGAGCATTTCCCTTCATTAAAATCATTAGATGTTATTTGAGGGGTTGTCTTGAAAACCTTATGTAGAGGTTTTCCAATTACTCTATTTTTTTTCTCGCTGTTGTTGAACTGTGTGTTCATCTTATTAAATATACCCCATAGTTTTCAGTTAAGGTGCACTTTTTCAGTTGTAAATGATGTCTTTACCTGAAAATGTCCACAGAAATCTTGTGGTACTTTCTTGATTTTTGTTTACTTCTCATTCTTTGGAAAAGAAAATAGGAGGCATTACTTTTCATTTACTTCTCTTATTAGATGCAGGATAAAACATGGTAGAAACAACTTCCCTTACTTGTTACAAAATTTGGAGGACAGGTTACTAAAATACTATCAATGTTGACACAGTCATCAATACGTCTTGGGAGTTGAGGTGGAAAAAAGTAATTCACTTAGCACTGCTTTAATTTTTTTTCTCAGTTCAGCACAAGACAAATGCCATTAAATAGCTTCTCTTCAATTGTTTGTTTTGAATTCACATTTAAAATACATTGAATTATTAAGTTATACTGTAATGGCAATTCATTTGTCTTATGCAGAATGTATATAACAAACTTTTAAGAAAAAAGCAAATCAGAAAAGATAAATTAGCATGCAAAAATGTGAAAGGACTGTGTTCCAATCAGAAATAGGAAGGATGTAGTCATTTCTTTTTTCCTTTCAAGATGAAATAAGTTATTCAAGAATCCAGTTCCTGTTTCCTAAAGTCATCTCATATGTATGCTTGGCAAATATGAGCAAGTGCTGACCTAAGAACTTAATGAACAAATAAAAAGGAAGATTTACACATATCCCCTCTCACCTTTGGTGTATTGATACTTTATTATTTATCAAGATATTGGGAAGGAATTAGTGTTTTGCTCCAAGATTGGAAAAAAAGAAACATTCATTATTCCTTGTATAAAAATTCATATTTCACATTTAACATATTCATATAGACTTCATCTCGTCATCAAGAAAGAGCAATGCAGTTCAGTTCTTCTGACTTGGGTCTTTTCATGTTTTAAGTTGATATCAGTAATTATTTTTAATCTTTCATTAAATATATATATATGTGCTGCCTTGTGTTAAGTGTCTAGGAAGTTTATTTTCTAAAGGATTTGGGGAGGGGGTACAAAAATTGATTGGTGGTAATGTTTCCTATGAAATGTAATTCTGGACTATCTAGGTTTAGGAAGAGAGTGTCCTGGATCTGCTAGTAACAAATGCTGTGTCTTGCTTTTGAACATACATTAACACATTTGAAAGACTATTTTCTGAGGTAAAATCCTTCTGTAAAACTGAGATAGTACTCATGTAGAAAACACCTATTTTTTCCCTCTTCAGTGTAAGCTTGTGAAGTAAGGAACATCTGTTGAATTCACGAGTATCCAGGGATATGTGCAAGTACTTCTACCTTATTCGTACTTGGAATTTTCAGTCATTAATGAACCACAAGTTCATGTTTAGTTGCCATGTGTTCACACTGGCAGTGAGTGAGGCGGGAAACCATCTGCATCTAAGGACAGCACTGAATTCTGTGTCACAGAACATGAGGCAAAAATCGTTGCAGAAACTTTCTATTGACCTTTTGCCTGCAGCTCTTTGACAGAACCATGAACAACGTTCAAATGCAAATAAATTGTTATTGTTTTCACATAAAAATTAAAATGCTTTTCTCAAAAATACTTAACTGTCAATAACTTTTTTGATTATAAGCACCATCTACAAAAGGCCAAAGCAGCTAAATCATTTCTGCAGAACAGGAAAAGCTGTGAAAGCCGGCCCTTAACTTCTTATGCATTTCTTTGGAATTAACTACATTTCATTAGCTGATCCTGAAGAAGGAAGTCAAACTAGTAATTGATGTACAAAAAGAACCTGTAAAGAGAAAGAAAGAATAAAACGCCTTACCTGTTTACCTTTGATAGGTTTTTGTCAAAGTCTTCTACAAAAATAAGTTCTTGAAATCTAAACAGTCTTTATTGTATGAAGTGGCTTTGATACTACTTTGAAACTCCTAATAGAAAGGGTCTTACAACAAAGTAGCAAAAACTTGAGCTGATTTGCAGTGATGCCTAAATCTTTGTTTCTAATGAAGCTTTCTTCCTTGAAAAGGATCTCTTATGTACTAAATAGTGTAAAGTCATTGTGGGGGAGGAAAACATCAATATGCACTCTGACCATTCATTCAGCATCTGTTTCTGAGGTCAACTTGTCAAGATAGTCAATTCTTGTGCTTAAAGATGCTTGCCTTCTAGCAAAGGCTAATTAAAGCTCATGTATTGCCAAAGCACATGTAGTGCTTCACTACAGGAGTTAACCACCTCCTATCTTGTTTTTTCCTTTAATCTTTAAAACCATTAAACACCACCTTTAAAATTCTGACCTTAATTATAAATTAGAATTATTTTTTGTAGAGAAAATGCTGATTTTCCAATACTTTTTCTAACAGATATGTTAAAAATTTAGATTAAGCTTGTGTATGCTTCATGTGACCAGAAATGTGCAATCTTACAGTTAAATTGTTCATATCAAGGAAAACATAAGCTGTTGAAACAAGTTCATTTAAAATATATTTGGGTGCCCACTCCTGAGTGTTCATTAATGGAGAACCATACAGTGTTGAGAGTGTGGACTGATGGGTGGAGAGCTCTGACTGGTATTTACAAGTATTTCTGTGAATGGGAAAGTTCTTGGCATTGTTTCAGGCATCCCATTTCCGGAAGCCTTACTGTACATTACCATTGAGAGAATGGAATTGATTTATAGGAAGGGGAAAAAAAAAAGGACAAGGCATCCATTGCCTTCTCTTATCGCAAACATCCAAAAGTCAATTTTCTATTTTGTGTGGCTGGAAAAATCAGAGTGTAATTATGTTGTAAAAGACTTGATTAAAAGTAGGAAAAGCCTGTGTTTTGGATATAGGAAATATTTGCCTTATGGAGCAGCTTTTTGACATTGTCTTATGACTTGTAAGTATTTTTTCTAATGCTGTGTGAAATAGTACACCTGATCAGTGGGAGTCACAAGAATGCACACTGCGTTTTACCCTTTTGTAGTTCACAGCTGTTGTTTGTGAACCCATAGTGAAATTGGCCATCACAGTGGTTTTGGGTCACATGAATATTAAATAATTGAAATACATTGACCAGACCTCATTTGCAATTTGGAATTCCATGTGTCAGTTGTTAAAAGAATGAAAAGGTATGATGAATATTGTAATTGGATTCAATCAATGGTAGCCCACTGTTGCAGAATGACCTGGCGGACTTAATTTAGCACAGCTGGCAGTCATAATCCCCTTATATCTGTTATTAGCATGAGTTTCAGAAGAAGTCTTGGGCATTATTTTGTCCCCAATGTCAATTAGAACTTAGTTAGTTCATCAGGGTTGTTCTGTGATGAGCACTGCTCACTTTTGCTGTGACTCACATTTCACAGATAGTGCATTCTGCTTTCTATATTACCACACAGGGCTGTAAATATCTAATATTGCAACGTTTCTTCTCTGATAAATCAGTACTACCAAGTAGTTTTTTGGGAAACATGATACAACAAACTAAGGGCCAAAACTACCTCATGTCGTTTGATTGGGGGTGGTTGTTCAGTGAAGGACCGCTTTTAATTTTTTTTACTTTTTCATAACATCAGTCTGAAACTAAAGATCAGCAAATATGCAGTCTATGCTCTGAAATACATTTCAAATGATGCTGATTTGTAAAGAGAGAAGCAATGTCGCTGAAAGCACTAGCTAAGGGAATAAAACTTGTACTCCATCAGGTTAATTGCCAATGTTCTGTAAAGTACATGGTGATTCATTTTTGTGTATGAAATAAAGAATAATATTACTGAATCACAGTGATCATTCTGATGCAAAAGATTGAACTGGCTGTAAAACCGAAGCAAGTATTGAACCATAAACATAATTGTGTTATGTTATGGAACAGGTTTGGAGATTTTCTTTAGAGCTGGAGCATACTGATTATTTTTCAGTAGGAAAATAACAATTGCCATTAGACATCCATTCAGGAACTATTTAGATTTGTTCTTTAAGGATATACAATAGCCCTACTTGGTCCAACACTGTATCATCTTCAGTACCACATATTTCAAAATTTATGGGAGTGGCAATTTCTGTTGTCTGGGCCCATTTTATTTTAAACTGCTCAATGATAACTTAAAAGAACCTGCAGAAAAACTTGCAACTAGCTTCATTATCTTGCTTCCTTAATAAGACAGAAATAGAAATACTGGCAAATCTTTATTTTCAAAATAAATACATCAAGAAAAACATTAATTTTTATTTACCTTAGATGTATTACAAGTAGCTAAATAGAGTTGGGATTTTGGGGGTTTTTTTGTCACACATTTGGTTTATGTCATTTAGTGAAACCAGTTTAAATATGATGTTGCTTGTTGGTGTTTGTTTACTGCGTTAGGAGCAACCTAATATTTTCACAAAAAGCAATGGAAAGGGACACTTCTTAAATATTTTATATGCTTTCCAATACTTTAATGACAAGAATAGTTAGTTGTATTTTAACTTAGTTTTACAATTACTTTTTTTCCCGAAATAAATGTTAAAAATGGGTCTTGGCTTTTACTAATGGCTTATATTTGCCCTGTATAGAATTGCTGTGACTATTGTTATTAATTTATTTGTATTACAGTATGAAATGCTGTTCATTATGATGGAATCCATCAAGTTATTTATATTGGCAGTACTTTGCCGTTCTTTACGTATTTAGTTCATGCTTTAAATGCTTGCATTTACAGTTAATTTAGAAATGCTTCCAATATCTAGGCCTGAAGAAGCTTCTAAAACTTGGCACTCCCCGCAAAATGTTTCTCCATCAGACTTCCTTCTAGTAACTTTAGGACATTAGCGAAACCTCAGTGTCTTACAGTAAGCAAACTTTCTGAAACTGAAACCTCCCTGTCCTAATGTAACAACAGACTAATAGAATTCTAGCCATTATTTTTCCCGAAACACACATTCAGATGCATATAAGCAGGAGGAAAACCTAATAAATGAATATTTTAAATGTGTCCTGAGGCGTTTAATGGATAGTTGTTTCAAACACTAGATTAGATAAAGCTTATTCTTGTATCTAAGAATACAAGCTGTCAAAAATTTTTGGCTTCAATTTTTGATTGTAGCAACTAGAATTTTTTTTCTGAAAACTGTTAGTCTTTGATACTGAAAGTATAGTTTACTCATTGGAAGAAAATTAAAGAGCAAGCACATTAATGAAGTGTAGCATTGTTGATAGTATCAGAGGGTGCATATTTTAAGTTGTTCATAAGTAAGTTCCTTGTTTTTTACTACCAAGTCTCGGAGAAAGATGTTTTCATCACAGTGAGCCTATATTATTTCAATAGAGGTAAAGATGTTTTTGGGAAACACACAGGCTCTGTTTTACTACCCTTTCCATTTCGGCTCTGTTTTACTACCCTTTCCATTTCATTGCTCGTGGAAGGTATCCTGAATTAGCTTAGTTTTTAGGTTACAATAAACATACTGTGTCTCAACAAACTGCTGCATTTCACTTGGTGAATACTAACCATGGATCAGACAAGGTATTAGAAAATATTGTATCTTGAATTATAACAAAAAGAAATCCTACACATAGGAAGCTGTACGTGGGCACGCACGTAGACAAATTGACAATTCAGTTATTTCATGTCAGGTAGTCCCTTCAGGCCTGAAGTTTCCATGTATGTGTTTCTTCAAGGCTGAAACCAACATAATAGAATTTTAATTGTTCATGTAATTGTCCAGACATCTTTTCCCATAAGCAATTTATCTTAAATTAACCTGCCTTTATTGCTTATGCATTTCAGGATAAGTTGTTAAATATTTGTTGAACCGCAGTAGTTTAAATTGTGCATTCTGAAACTGACTCCTTGAGTAATGAATAAATGCTTGCGCTTTTTTTTCCAGTGGTTTTTTTTATTGACTTAAGTTCTGGCAACATAGTACAGATTTGTGGCCTATATGTTAGCATCTAATTTACTTACTACCTCTACACACTTTGATACTACCTGTTGCATCCTCCTAGAACATGTTGAGGTCTCCCTGTAGTCTTTAAATCCTTTGCTCTCTGCTCAGAGCTCTATTTTATATCTTCTAATTGGGCATCATCTCATAGTGGGGCATGAGGAATCTGTCATACGATATGTCTCGTACCAAAGTGTGTTGAGTAAAAATGGTGCTGAGACCATCCTTCATTGGCTTTCCTTCAATGAGGATCTTATTTGGGTCTTTACCCCAAAACATCTGATTTACATCTGATTTCTGTGATCACCTGGTACATTGGCATTCTTAAAGTATCTTGGCAAATTGGGTTGCAACTGGGCAATAAAATCAGAATTAAGCGTGGACTGAGAAGTGGTAAACAGAAAACACTATAATCGTTTAAGCCTTGCTTTCTGTAAGAAATCAGACTTGTGGAGGTAGAATAATGTAATACAGGTGTTTTTAATCAGTCTTTTCAAAGATATTTTTTTTCTGGTACAGCTAGTAACACATGAGAGAGAACTATAGAAGCATTCAGACTGAGGAGTTCAAAATAACTTTCTTACTCTGAGGCAAAAATAAAATGGAATTTTAGAAGAAATAAGTATTTATCAACACTGTTCTGGGAATACCATGGTCAATTCCTGAGTAACTTCCAGCAATGTAAAAAGCAGGAATTCTTTTTGTAGTTTAGTTGTTCATAGGCATGGAGCAGGCAATGCAGGAAGGAGAAGTATGAAGCTGAGGCTGCCAGCTTAAGTGGAGCCAATCCATAGGCATTTTAAGGATATGAGGCTTCATTTCTTAAAATTGCACTGGAAATTAAATATAAGAGGTACTTGGGGTTTTAGCAGCCCCCTCCTGCTCTTGATTAGTCTAAAAAAAAATTCCTTCATTGTTTTGTTAACTGTATAAGTCACTACGTGACTAACTCTTTAAACTCTTTGGCTGTGCCTTAAAATTGTTCTCCTTTACTAAAAACTTGAATAATATGTAAATGAATAGTGTTTGCAATGATTTCTGCTAATGTCTCAGTAAAAATTAAAGCAGTGGGTGTAGGTCCATGTGGTAACCATAGTTACTTGTGTTTCACAGGTACCTCTTTTGATTCACCATCACAAAAAATGATTGAAAATACGCAAAAGGTATTAGAATATACAGAACCTCCACAGAAAAGAACTAGAAGGAGGCTAATGGACTCTCCAGTAGCAGCTCAAAGTCCAGCTCCATCCAAGCAATCTAGTCTCCAGCACCTGGAGGACTCTCTTGCCAAGGGTATCCAGCCTATAGTGTACACACCAGAATCATGTAGAAAGCCAGTACAAAGCTGCTGTACCCACACTGTGGTAAAGAAGGCTTTACATCTTGCAGGCCTGGAGAAGGGCAATACATGTAGTACAGATCAGCCTGTCCAGAGGGCCAGTATTCTGGATGCTACACACGATGTACTCCTGGAGTGTGATAAAGCTGTCATGAACTCAACAGTAATTCTCTGCGAAGGTACAGATGAAACATCCGAAACATCTACTGACTCATCTGTGAAGGAGCCACAGCCATGCTACAATAGCATTGTACAAAGGTATTTTCCTTGTATATGTGCAAGAAACATTACCAAATAATTTAATCCTGTGTAGCTTTACAGCTGTGTTTTCCCATTTATATCCAGTCAATTTTTAAATGCCATATTTGAAAATCAAACTGTTTTGATCAACATCAGATTCAATTCTGCCATTACTTGAAAACACTGGTTAGTGATAATATATGAAGTTGAGAGCTTATCCTGTTTTATAAAACAAATACAGCACTTTTGAAATTGATTGTGATGCCTTAGGCAAGCTACTTTCTTTAAGCCTTGTTTCCTGTCTGTAAAATGGATATTTGACTTCTACACACTGAGAGACACTGCTTGAAGCTGGCATGTATGTGCGAAGTCTGCAAAGCTTTGTCAAGTAATATTAATGAAATGAATTTCCAGTTTTGTTTTTCAGCATAGCATATATTGACAGTTAAGAACAAATTCACTTAACTTTTACGAAGAATGTGTCTTAAAAAAATATCATTCTTTTATTTCAGGATTGATCTTTCTTTACTAGAAAACAAAAATTCTGCTTCAGCATTTGAGAAGCCTTCCTATATGGCAATGACTTCTGCTGCTCAGAGAAAAAGAAAGGTATTAAGGTAAGATTAAACTCTAATATACAAAATGACTTTGTATGCATTTCTGACGTTCTTCAGTTTTGGTATTATATTTCAAATCTGGAAACATCTTCTACAAGTTAATCTGGGCCTGCATATGACATGTTCTGACTGCAATTCAATTTTTTTTATTTTTTCCTGGCAAATTCATTGTTTGTTTGTTTTGTTTGGTTTTTTTTACTCTTGATTTAGTAACTTCTCTTTTAGTAATTACAAATTAATACAGCTTGTGTACCTGCTGTCTACTCAAAATAGAAAGCTGGCACATAATTCTGAAAAGATAAATTCCATCATCAGTTAAACATCTAATTTGTTTGAAAGTGTTCTGCCTTTGCTGGAACATGTTAGAAGCTACCAAAAGATCATTCTGTGATCCAGCTGGCATTGCACATTAAAACAAAATAAGCCAAGGGTTTTTTTACTCTATATAGTATATATGCAACACTTGAAATATATAAAGAATGAAACTTACTGTCAATTTGCACAGTTGTTGTACTTAAACAAAGTATCAAAAGAAAAAATAATACCATGTAAGCAATATTGATGCATGCAAGAGAAAGGAGAAAAAAAAAGGTGTATGAAAATACTTGTGGTCAGCTTTACTTTTCAAATAATTAATTTGCAGTCTCGGATACTGTGACTTCAGAGGGGCCTTGACAGACTGGAGAGATGGGTTGATTCTGGAGAGATGAGATTTAACGAGTCCAAGTGCTGGGTTCTACGCTTTGGCCACAATAACCCCATGCAGAGCTATAAGCTGGGGATGGAGTGACTGGAGAGTGGCCAGGCGGAAAGGGACTTGGGAATACTGGTTGATAGGAAACTGAACATGAGCCGGCAGTGTGCCCAGGTGGCCAAGAAGGCAAATGGCATCCTGGCCCGCATCAGGAATAATGTGGCCAGTAGGACCAGTTATTCTTCTTTTGTACTTGGCATTGGTTAGGCCACAGCTTGAGTACTGCGTCCAGTTCTGGGCCTCTCAGTACAAGAAAGATGTTGAGTTGCTAGAATGTGTCNAGTGACAGGATAAGAGGACACAGTCTTAGGCTGCATCAGGGGAGGGTTAGGTTGGATATTAGGAAAAACTTTTTCATAGAGAGAGTGATTTCCCATTGGAATGGGCTTCCCAGGGAGGTGTGGTGGAGTTACCGACCCTGGATGTGTTTAAGAAGAGATTGGATGATGAACTTAGTGATGTGGTTTAGATGATGAGGTGATATTGGGTAATAGGTTGGTGATAGATTAGGTAATAGGTAAAAGGTTGGACTTGATGAGCTCTATGGACTTTTCCAACCCTCTTGATTCTGTGACTTCATTTTTGTGGTCTGCTCTAAGAAGAACTTTCATATCTTCACATCTGTTTTATGACCCTAAAAGAGACTTTTTAGTAGGAACTGCAGAAAAGCTGAAACTGAATAAATACTAAGTAGAATTGTATTTTTGTGGATTTTTCTTAATTTGGTTGACTTTTTAATGTATTTAAAACTTGATTAGCTATCAGGTCAGAACTGATGAAACAGCTTTTTGCTTTTTTTTTTGTTTCCAGAAGCAAAAATTGACACAACTCTCTTTTAACATTATGTTATGAGTCACCTGCTGCTAGACACTGAGTGGAGCTACCACCACATAGGTCTTCTGAAAAACATTTAAAGACTATTGGTACATGTTCTATAGTTAGGTCACAGGATATAGAAGGAGCTTTTGTTTATTAGCATCTTTGAGATAGAGAATCTTCCTAGAAGATCACAGATCACCTGGTCCAGTTTCATGTTACTGTTCTAATTGTTGTTGATTATTACTTTTTTGCTAGGATGAGAAAAGAGGCACTGCTCATACTTTCAATTTTTCAAATAGCTGATTTTGAATTTAGCAAAATAAATCATGTGCCTTCTGAAAGCAAGATAGTTTTTTCTAAATTCTCTTTAGGGAGAGGTATTATAACTTTTAGAGCATGATTTATCTAATCTTAAGGTAAAAATTCTGAGAAAAATTTTTTGAGTACTCTTTTTGTAATAACTGCGTCCTGATTTCAAAACATATATGTGCTTATTTTCTCCCAAAAGACTAGCTCTTTTTGCTCATCTTGTTTCTTGTGCGTCTCAAACATGTATTTCCCAGTTCTGAAGACAGGATAAAACTACAGGAAAATCCCACAATTTTTATTCCTTTCATAGGGCTTATTTTTTCTGCCTCAGACATTAGATTGTCTGTAAACCAAAATGCTTTATGGTGTTGTCTAGCAGTTGGTGATGAAGAGGAGTGAATACTTATTTGTGAAGGGGGAAAGGAATAGGTTTTTATTTTTCAGATGGCTCCTCCTTTCCATTCTCTACTTTAATTTTCCCCCCTTTTCTCTCCAATGCTTTTCGTGTTTGAAGTGGTTTACTCATTCATCTCCTGCTAACATTAGAATAAAAATATAAATTTCAGACATATGTTCTACATTAGAAATATAGTTTCAAACAGGTATTTCAAGGATTATAGGTAAGAGGCAAGTCGGGCACAACAGAGAGATTATTTTACCAAATAACATTAAATTGTTATTCGCATAGGTTCTCTTCCAAGATGCCTGCATAAATAGATTTTTAGGATTGGCACAAGGCAAATCTTGGTCTTTGCTGCTTGCTATATCTCTTCATTCAGACAGAAAATTATTATAAAAAAGTTAGTGTAACTTACAGGACTATAAAGTTGGAATAATACAATATTTATTAGAGGAATAGGAAAAGCACAGAAACTTGGGACATAAATACAATTAGCTTGTTTATGAGGCTGTCTGGCAGAGCGGAACTGAGTAAGTTAGCAAGGCAATTGCAAAAGGGCAAGATCAGATAAGTTCATAATTTTCACAGTAGGCCTTAAGTCCATCACATAGAAGGCTTTAAAATATAGAGGTTTTGTCTTTGTGAATTTGAAGCTATAACAGCTTTCTTGCAGCTTAGCTGAAAAGTATTATCTGCCGTGAAGCCACCCCCTCCAACTGTGTTGGAGATTGTAGAAAAATTATTATACCAATAAAAATTGTGATTTGTTCAATAAACACAGCTTGGTCATTTCACGGATTTTGTAACATGCCTTAAGATTATTTCTTCGTATAACTTATGCGTTATGACCCTCAAACTGACTTCTGTGGTTTCCAAAAAAACTGTGGCATATTGTTCTGCATTTTAACACAAGTGGCAACATTAGTTCTTATTTTCTTACCTATATAGTTCTTACTATTATCACAATGGAAACGCTCCTGTAAATTTTGAGAAAGGAGAATGGGGAATAGTATCCATAGATATGTATCATAAATTATTTTGTTCTTTGCATCTTGTTATGGTTCTATGAACACTGGATAATATAATTTAAAGTGTTTGTACAGTGCAGGCCAAAACCACTGTAATAGAGCTTAATGACTGCACTGAAAGCAAACTCTTTCCTGCCTACTCTTCCAGTTCTACATCAAACACTGTCTTGGGCAGCCTGCAAGACCCAGCTTCTGCAAAACGCATCCGACAAGATGTCTTGTCAAGCCACACAACTTTGCAAGTACCCCAAGTATCTGGTAAGTGTCCAAACTTGAACGTATGACACTGCTTTGGTAACCGTTCGTACAGGAGGTGCAAAATTAAGGTTGCTGCTCAAGACTGTGTCAGTTTAATAGCATTTATTGCTGTAATAGTACACTAAGCCATCAATTTGGATAGCATATCGATTCATTAAAAAAGTATCTGTATGTCTAACCAAGTTATGGACCTGGTTTCTAATCAAATTTCAATATTACTACAAGGTTGTTGGGAAAACCTTTTCCCAATAGCTAAGGTCTTCCACCTTAAAATAGTTTGTGTACTTGCTGAGAAATTTTGTCTTTGCCCAAGTGTGGTTTATCAAGAAGTAAAAAACTTCCAGACCTGTTTTTAATTGCTTGCTTTATTTTACAATACCATACTGATTTGTTTTAATAGATGTAGATTTTTTTCCAGAGATCTATTAATTAGAATTTGAGGCTATTTTGGAAAAAACAATAACTGAGAAAAAATATTTTAAAACAGTATTTAGGAATTATTTTGCTTCTAACATATTGCTGGTAATACCAGCAGGTTGTATTCTGTGAAAGTCTGGTACAGTTACACGGCTTCTCTCTGAGGTGTATAAATCTTTACTGTAACAAATTTAGTTACAATTATTTTTTTCAGCCATGTGAACAAATAACATTTGTGAACAATTTTACAAAAAAACTGCTTTATCTAGTACAAGACACTAAGTTGCTTGGCACTTGCAGCAGATTTTAATGCATTGAATGCTTACCATTTTCCTTTCATTTCTACCCAGTTGTGTCCTGAAAATCTGAGTCTAAACTTTGTCTAACCAATATTTACTTAGAGTGTATATGCAGTTTTATCAGTATCAAGGTCTACTACTAAAGACTAGGTTATGAAGTTTCTAGAGTAGAGATTGAATTTGGTGTTATTCAGAAACTATGTAACGAAGCACCACATTCTGAAATAGGGAACAGGTTTTTGATTCTTCAGAGTTTAACTGAATACTATACAATATATAATACATACATACATTGTGTTACATGTATTATATACAATGTATATAATACATTTTATAGAATACAGTTTATTTTCAAGAGTATGCACTACAAGAGAAGAATATACCATTACCACATTCCTAAAGTGGAAGAGCTGTTTTGAGATTAAATAGATTAAACTTTTCTCTAATGGCATAGTCTTCATTTCATGTACTGTTCTGTAACAAGGATTACTGATGTTTTTGCCTAATTCTACATCTTTGTATAGACCACTGTACCTTTTCAAAATCAATTAATGTTAATTCAGTTCTAATCATTGAACTTGGTAAGCAATTGATACACTGGATTACTGAGCTGATAGTGATTATATTTTTGTGTATCAAAATAAAGCTTTCAATAACAGCAAGAAATATGTGTAAAAATTCTTACACATTCTGAAAAGGAGTTTTGGATAGGCCAGATTCTACTTATGTTTATAGAAAGTGTCTCCTTATTTCTAATAACATTTCTTTTTTCACTAGGAATTAAAATGAAGAGCAGGAAGCAAAAACAGGATATGCCAAGAAACTTTGTTACAAGCCTTTCTCAAGGAAATGTCACATTGAGAGTTAAATCAAGGACTTCAAAAAATCTTTTACTTCATGTTTCCAAGAAAAAAAATAGGATTTAGTTCTGTGTTCATCCATATTTCAAGCAGAATTGATGGAGAGCAAATGAGAATAGGGCAACTTTTGTTTTCCTCACGTAAATAATTTTGAGAGTGCTGTGATGCAAATGTTAGAAAAGTTGGTTTGACCCTCTAAATTATTTTCATTGGAGTTTCCTTATGTTAAAACTGTTTCATTTGTAAGCAAATAATTAACAGGTATTAATATTAGAACACGTCCATGCTTAGCATTAACGTGCCAATTTATTCTTAGACTGTTATGATCTATTGATGATAATATATAGTGGCAAGAGATGGAAAAATAGTTACAAAAATTGTCCTTAATTTTTTTCTGGTTTTTAGTTCATTACTCAGTTGTAAATGTTCCTATTCTGTTTTTACAATTTAATTCTGCTGTACATAGGTTTATTTTGATTACTTCAAATAAATTTTCAATTTTATTAACAGCAATATAATGTGAATTGTATTTCTAGAAAAATGTACTTTTTGCCTCTTATGAAAAATGTCTAATTTTGACAAGTATTGTTATATGTACATGTAATTTATAATGTATCTTCCAGTGAATTAATTTTCAGAGACAGAGTAATTTATATGTAGTTGTATTGTAACCTTGACAGCCTGCCCAGTCTTAGGAACATCCTTCTAGAGTGTTTGGTCTGTGCAAATATAAGCATTACATTTCCCTAAACTAACAAGAACCAGAGGGAGAAGTCCAGGAACTAGTTTCAGTGGTGTCAGACAACTGTCTGAAGCAAGGAGCTTTCAGCTCAATCAGTTCAGCTACATGAAGTATGCTGCAGAATTTACTCTTGACACATGGGAGGGGCGTTTTTCAGAGGTTTCTGAAAAAGTGAATGGTAACTGCCAGTATAAGCTTTTAGGATCACTTCTGAGAGGAGCAGACAATGTTACAGATGCTGTCTTGCTTGGGAAAGTTCAAAGAGGAAAGAGTAATTCCTTAAGAAAGATGCATTACAAGTTAAAAATACTAAGCTGAGAGAAATTGAAACCTTTTTGCATTTTAAAGGGAGTACAGGTAGTAGTTGTGGTAGGCATGGAATCATGCTGGTAGCATAATGAGAACTGAGAAAATATTGACTCTGGAAAAGGCTTTTATGAACATAGTTCTAAGCCTAAAAAGCTAGAATTTGGGACTTGCCCACATAGCAAGGTGATGTAATTTCAGCAGAATGAATGTGGAGAGTCATTAGTTCCAAAAATGTTGCGGTTCATTAATAAGGAAATATTTTTAATTTATTATTTTGGTGCCTGATACAGCTACAGTTGTAGAGACTATTTTTGATTTATGGAATATCTTTCTTAATGTTTAATATAAAATATGCACAGGAGCTTATTTTGTTGATGCTGCTTTGCATCTGCAAGAGGCATGTTGGGTTTTGCTTACAAATGCAGTTGCAACATTCATTGCTCTTTTGTTATGTAAGACTTACACATAAATGTTCATAGCAATTTCAAAGGCTTTTAGGCAAGCTTATGCATGCACTGTTTTGATAGTCAAAACATAAAACTGATGAGATCTCATCCTTTCTTAATGTGTTTTGCATACCCTTGAGTGAAATTGGTTCAGCTGACTTGCAACACTTCCAGGGACCAAAAAACACAAGTATGTTCAGGAAATTACCACATTGACACAAGAAGTGATTGAATCAGATATTGATTGTACTTTGTTAGCTAGGTATGTATTTACCATTTATAACTAGCATAAATGTTTCCAGAGATTATAACAGACTGAAGCAGGATTTTTGTATTTTAGATTGCTATTGAATAATTTTCTGCACTGTTAATTGTACATTTATTGTGTTTGCATACTGTGAACACATCTAGACTTCATAAGCAGGAGGTGCTTCAGAGCACATTCGACACAGTACTGGCACAGAACTTCCCATAACTTTTCAGTGCCTAATAAGTTTCTGTCAGATTGCCAGTTAGGTAGCAAGCAAAGTGTATTTGGGAAGCAGTGGAGTTATGATAGAATTAATTTCATTTCCTTGCCGATCTATTTTGCCTCTTAACCTGTTGGCCTGTCTTTACAAACTGATTTAAGTAATTGTATTTATATGAAGTATGCATTTCATTGGTTTCACTCTGTTGTACTTTGCAGGGTTAAATTGTACCAGTGTTGGAAGTATGAAAAGGAAGTTAAGATCTTGTTCCACTGGAACTTTTTATGAAAACAGACAAAGGCTGTAGGTATAGTTTGCACTGTGACTCATTTACTTGCTTGTGAATTTATAGGAGCTATCTGAAGCATAGGCTTGAGAGGCTGTGAATATTTGTTGCTGGGAATGGAGTTGGATACAGGAGAAAGCATAATACTGTCAGTGAGGTTATAGGGACCATGCCATTTATAATGGACTCTATGTCTTCATACGCATTTTGCAAAACGTGATTTTCACAAATAGCAAATATTTTGGTTATTCCTTTTGACTGACTACAGTGTGGGCCTGCACAGTTATGCTTCAGCAGATTGGTGCTTCATGCATAGACGTGTTGAAAACCAGTCAATTCAAATATCACATCCACTGATCTTTAAATAATTGTAACAAGCTGTTACCCTCATGGTAAACAAAAACTTGTGCAAACTTTATCCAGACACACCTGTAGATTTCTAGAGGTTATATGAAATGGTGTGATTCTTGGGCTGTTCCTGTGCAGGGTAAGGAGTTAGATTTTGATGATCCTTGTCAGTCCTTTCCAACTCAGAATATTCTGTGGATTCTGTGATTAAGATCACACACACAAAAGTCATATCTGCTGTCCTTTCAAATTGACAAAGCATAAGAACTGGATTAGCTTATTAGGAAAATTCATTCGTGGTCATGGGAGAAGTTTCCACAGCAGTCTGAGGGTAATGAGGCATCTGCTCATTGGAACAAATGTTATGGGATAACCTCTATTGTGGCAGCTGAGTCTCTTGGAATTGTAAGTTTTGGTACTTTGGCTGCAGAAGATCGCAGGTACTATTTAGAAACCTGACAACAAAATAGAAAAATACATTTATGTTGGCCAAGTGGTTTGCAATGAAAATCAATTGGAATCCTCCGTAGTTTTCTTTCACTTTCATTGGCTTTTTAAAAATGTGAGTCTCTAAACAGGTATGAGGAAATTAGTTTTAACAACTAGAGAAAGTAAACATTCTTTGAAAATTCATCCACTAAAAGTGTAAAATATGTAGTGTTCCCTGCAGGAAATTCCAAGAGCTGCCTTAATAGAAAGCAGATGTAATTTACATTTACATGGCTCATTTCATTTTTCTTTGTAGTGCTCTTGGAAAAATTATTCCTTATTTCCCTGTTTTAATTTTAATTGTGCCATACGCATTAGGTATTAAGGTTTTATGTAGCATGGCTATTGTACATCTAAGATGTACAGGGGAGTGATTGAATCTAACATTTATTAGAAGCTATAGTAGAATAAATCATGCTTTAAAAGTGTTCAACTGAAACAATTTTCATTTTGTGGTTTGAATTTTAATCCGCTTCATTACTGGCATTGTTTTTAACTGAATACATTTTATGTTTCATAAAGAATTACAGTAAAGTGATGAAAACATTTGTTTTCACAGCTAGAAAATGCACTTAGAGGCTACTGTACCATGCATTTCATTGAAGCAGTTGGTTCATTTACTTAAAGATAGCTTCAAGGAGAAAAGATATTCTGATAGACTAGGTATTATAGCAGTTCTGTATTCTGAAGGAGACTGGAAAACCATTGAATAAGTTAACTATATGATTAACATGAAACATACTTGCATTGAAATTCAACAGTTAAATTCCTGTTGTTCATCCCAACCTGCATCAGGACAGTGACATAAGGGAAACCAGTCTTTAAAAATCAGAAAACAAGGTGGTCATTACAGATGTAATAGTGTCAGGAGGGAACTCTGATGCAGATTACACTTCTAGACACTAAATCATTGCCTGAGCAGCACATAGATGATTCCTCAAACTTTGTACATCACTCTCTAATATGTTCGTATTCAACAGTCTTTGTAAGCATGTGGGGAAAGCCCAGAAAAGTCTCTACAGTGTAACCTGGGAAGTGGAGGGGAAACTAAAACTAAACTGAATATTTAAAAGTAATCCTTAAGGGGCAGATAAGTGCTGAATATGCTCACGTGAAATGTCTTTCAAATCAGCATTTGTAGGGAAGGGTGGGGAGAGGAACAAATACTTAGAAAGCCACATAAAGGAGAAGGTTGGAAATCAAAATCTGTCTTTCAATATTGAAAGTAAAAACATGGAAGCTGTGTTTATATGTAGGAAAATGAAGATAATTTAAAATATGAAACCTTTTAAATCATTTGCTTAAAGTGTTAAGTCAATAATTAAATACTTAGAATAGAGGACAGATTACTGGTGCAGTCCAGGTAAGTGTGCTAGATCCATAGGGTTTAATATATTCGCAAATTATTTCGGAAGGGTTCTAATATAAACACACAAAAGTATTGAAGTTGAGTTATTCAGGTAGTTGAAACAAAAGCTAACTATGAAGAGTTGGAGGAGCATCTCAGCTGCTGAGGAACTGGGGAATAAAATAATGGAACTGAATGTCAATGAATGCAAAATAATGCACAAGGAGGAAAACAGCCCAAACTGTACATACATGACAATGGGTTCTCAAATAGATAGTATTACTCAGGAAAGAGACCTTGGAGTTATTGTAAAAATGCTATGAAAACATCAGCTCTGTGGTCAAAATAGCGCAAAAAATGAATAGAGAACATGTCATTGGGTAAATCCTTGGCATGCCTGCTTCTTGGTGTTGTCCTACACGTTTCAAATAAATGTAATAGAACAACAAAGTGTATAAAGAAGGATGAGAGGACCAATTAAAGTACTGAACAGCCTGAATAAAAGGAATGTAGCTTTGGAACACGTCAACCTGGAGAGTAGGTGATTGAGGAGTTATGATTAAGGCATATAAAATAATGAGTCATAGGAAAAGGGACTAGGCAACAATTATTCAGTTTCTTACTGTACTTAGAGCTAAATGGCACATTCAAAACACATGGAAGTTCTTCCCTGCACAGCATATTTTCTGACAAGGAGCTCTGTAATTTAAAATGTGATGGATGCCAAAACCTTTGAGTTCAAAATTGATTAGACAAACCTATGCAAGAAACAGTTGTTAATACGGAGAGAGTGGTTCTGCAGGTGCTTGGAGCAGTGAGCAAATAGGGAGGCAGGAGGATTTGTTCAGTGTCATTCCTATCTTTGTCTCTGATATTTCCTTTACTATCTGCTAAGGGGTGCTAGTAGTGGGAGGAGACTGGGTTTACTGGACTTGTAACTCTAGTATGTCTATTCTGAGTTTTTTCCTTAATACCTTAGGTGCTTAATATGTAGTTTTCCTGACACCCTGCATAGTCATCAGAGAAAAATAGAGGGTAGTAGAGACTGTTCCAGAGTGCAGTTCAGAATGGTAAGATGGCTTGGATTCCTTTGGCAATACACTCACTTGGCAGGTAAGTATTGTTCCTAGAAGACCTTCCAGTTTGCCAAGTTTGTATTTACTCTCCATATACTTTGTAAATTTAGAATAATCCACACTAATGAAGAATGGATTAGAGCTTCTGAACTTGTAGCTTAGTTTTGGCATCTCTCTGGGGGATGAAATATTAGGTGATAGGCTACCTAGCTGAAATGAAGAGGTCCAGGAACCATAATGGGCACCAAGTAAGTTTGTTTCTAATCTCATCATTATAATAGCTTCATGTAAATTAGGAATTCCTACTTCAGAGAGAGAGACAAGAAAAAAACTAAAACAAAACCAACAAAACAAATGATCAAACAAAAAAACCAGAATCCACAAATATCCCAATATTGGTATAAAACTTGCAAGTTACAATTTTCATCTTGCATCATAATCTGATTACTTTTTTTTTTTTTTTAGTCTGGCTTTGCTTTTTCATCTGGTTCACAGAGTTTGGGTTCACAGAGTTTGTCTTCTCTCCTGTTGAACTTTAAATCATGCATTTCTTAGCCTTCCTGCCATTCTGTGCCACTCTTCTGCTCTTGTTCATATATTAGAGAAAATGAAAAGAAAATATATTTTGGCATTTTGAAAGATACAGGGAGATTAATTTTGTGATTGCTTTGTTGATTACATCTGAGACTCATTGAAAAGTTAATAATTAAGACATTAAGAATTAATAACAAAGTAATTTTTAAACACTGAATATTCCCCTGGAATATTTAGACTGGAAATGACTAAAGCTGTATTTCTTCACACAATTTTTACATCCATAAATTGAATGTGCTAAAGAAAGCCACTGAAATATATACTGAATATGATAAAATATGTTCAAATTATAAAATATTTTCCTTATAAACTGATGCCTGTCTGCTGGGCAACTAGCTCATAAGTGGGGAAGGGTTTGTTTTTTAAATTAGTCTGAAATATATTAAGGAATATTTGATCTGGATACTCACATAATTTCATATGCTTTATCTTTTTAT
The DNA here is from genome assembly GCA_013399895.1 of Serilophus lunatus. Lineage (NCBI taxonomy): Eukaryota > Metazoa > Chordata > Aves > Passeriformes > Eurylaimidae > Serilophus > Serilophus lunatus. Next base: position 97,001 of record VXBA01003909.1, read on the forward strand.
CTTTTTTCTCAAAAGGGGTCATTTTTACCATGTCTTTCATTTTCCTTCAAATCCTTCAAATCTATCTAAAGATATTTCTGTCATCTTGGCTTTATTTAAGTTCATGAACTATTCTTTTTTCCTGCTGCTTCTTTCCTTTTTTTTTTTTTTTCCTCTTGGCATCATCCCATCCATCTCCTAATAACAGCCCCCCCCCACCAGGCCTGCTCAGTTCATTTTCAGAAATTGCAGAAGTTTGAGAAATCAGCAGAGGAAGCAAGATTTTACCATTTCAAATCAATACAGTATTGGTACTAAACTTTACAATGAGAAAAACACTTTTTCACTATTTATATTAGTTTCACAAGTTGCATTTGTCAGAATACCATAGTATCATGACTTTGTTAAAAGCTTTTTAATGGCTTCCTACTTCACTGTATTCTGAACATTCATTTTGCTTTAAATACAGAATAGGCTTGTTTTGTTCTTCTCACATACCTGTTAGGCATTAACCTGTCCTGCAATGTGATACCTTTCCATAAGACACGTGCTGACTCCATGCAATTGCTCTGCAGAAGTGGAAAAAGGAGTTTCTAATTTTTCATATTAATATAATTTTAAAGAAATTTTTGTAGGGTGCGTTACTTTGAAAAAAACACATCTGTATTTTCTAAAAACACCATAAAAGCATTGTGATTTTGCACTGTGGATACTGGGTTGAGGGGGGGTTCATTTTAGTTCTAGGGAATTGGAAAAAGCAAAGCGGAAAGAAAATAGTCTGTAGAATTAGAGATAGAGTAGATGAAGTAGACACTACAATAGTTACAAGATAACAGTCAAGCGGGACAGCAAGGTTCTCAAGGTCTCCTGAGGCTCCGTTGCTAAGCGACCATGCAGCAGGGGTTGGAGGCAGGGAGAGAGATTCAGCCCCGTCCATGTCTGGGCGGAGAGAAGGCGGGGAGTGGGGAGGGATCTTGAGCCGAGAACCAATGAAAGGCTAAAGATACACCCACTAGAGAAGGGATATTTAAGATGCATTCTTCCGGTAGTTCGGAGAGGGAGCGGGAATTTCGAATTCTATAACCTTCCCTCCCAGCGCGCTGAATAAAACATACCTATCTCAAAACTCATCTGAGTTCTGAGCGTGAATTCATCAAGTCAATATAGTGATCATAGGATTCTATGAAAACAGAGAACGAAGTTTATTGCATTAGTAAACTGCTGGGCAAAAGCAACAATCATTGTGAAAGTTACCCTCCAAGTCTTTGGTTGGAAAACACTGAACCTCCAATTCCTCAGTTCCTCTCTTCTGTTCTAGTGTTAGAAATTAGACTTAACATGCTCTTGAATTTATTTGTAAAAAATTTTCTAAAGTAGAAACTATCCAAGATCGTGAGATTAGCTCTGTTAGAGAATAGTGCTGATAGTGCCATGGTTGTGGGTTTGTACAGGGCCTTCACTTAAGGATTGGACTTGATGATCCTTGTGGTTCCTTCCAGTTCAGAATGCTCTGTGATTCTGTGACATAAAGTATCTCATTTGATTGCCATGACTGTGCACAGCAAAATCTGTGGTTATGGTACCAATGCTTTACATGCATATTGTGTTGTTTCATTTTGGTTCTTATGGACTCCCTATGCTCAGTCATGGTGCACCTCTGCAGAATGTGAATCACTGCTCTGTTCTGCTACCTCATCAAATTGACTTTTCTTCCCTCACCAACTTCAGCTCTTCCCTTTCCATTTCTCAGAGGCACAGTGTGAGGGCATGGCTGTCAGTAGGAGTCATTTGGGTGATATGGCTTGTTATTGTGACGAAGGCAAAACTTTTTTTTTAATATTTAGTTTACTGGAAAATACACTTGGGTTGTTTGAGATGGTGAACCATGGGCTTGGATTTAATGGTGATGGCTGTAGCTGGAGTGCAGAGAAGTAACAATTGCAAGTCTGAGCAAGACACACAACTTACACTGTTGATGGTGAACTGGGGAGAGGCTTTTGCATATGTTCTTTGTGAAACCAGATTGTTCAGCTCATCTCTGGGGCAAGGGGGTGGGGGAGAAACACGCTTTCTTTTAAACATGTTTTCTCACGTTGTAAATTTAATATTGATTTTAAATTGAAATTTAGATCTCACCCAAGACAGTAGAAAAACTGTTGTGTATTTCTCAGGGACTAGGTTTTTCATTCCTTGCTTTTATATGCCTGCTTTTTCCTTTCCTATGATCAGCCATAGTGGGCTATGTCAGAAAGCATTTTCACTTGCACTAGGCAGAATTATTTGTTTGTATATTGTTCATACATGTGGCAGGAGCTTCCTGAGTGTGGTATAATTTTTTTTATTTCTTTTTCTCTTCCCACTTTAACATTGTAGCCTGGTTTCATCCAGTGAGGTCTTTAGAGGCATTGGAGACAAAATCCTGAAAGCGGACCTAAAAAGTTAGCTTGTAAAATGAGAAATTAATTTAATTTTTAATGTTTTTAAATATATGTTGTTTGGCAATTGAATTGCAACCAGAAACTGTGGCCTGGCTTTCTGAAGTTCCTCTTAATTCCTCCTCTCTGCACCTGAGGCTGTACGAGATTTTGGCAAAACCAAATTTCGTTGTTTCATGGAGTTAAAAAAAATAAAAGGAAAGCCACTCACAGTTGCTCAAACTATTCAGAGCTGTAAGAGCTGTAAATGTTCAAGCAGGAACTCCAGTTAATAACTGTACTGATTCCAGGTGTTATAATGGAAGATGAAATCAGAAGGCTGCAACAGAGCTGCACAGTTTCTGCAATCTTATTCAACATCTCCTCTAAACATATACACTTAAATAGGGAAGAATGGAAAAAAAACCATTAAAATCAGAGGAAACTGTCAGGTGTTATTAATCCATTTGGTCAGTACGTTCCCTGGCTCAAGGAGCAGCACTAGAGAATGAGATGTTATGGGAGTTCAGTCTCGTGCAAAGTACAGGCAAGATGGGCAGATGGGGGAACAAAATTCTCTGTAGGAAGTATGGTATTTCAAGCCAATGGTGACAACTGTGCAGCAAGAGGAGAGTTGTTAAGACAGCATGTTTACTAGTGGGAAATTATTAAATTTATGCACAGGAACTGGTACTAATGGGGACCTTCTGGAATACAGATAGGTAAATAAAGAATAAGACAGTACAGGGACTGATAGTCAATCTAAAACAAATAAACTAAATAAACAAATAAGCAAAAAAATCCACACAAAAGTCTACATTATTTGGCAATGAAATGAAGATGTCAAAACAGTCATTCGAATAGTTCAAGAAACTAACATTAATTTTTTATTTGGGCAATCTAGCCAATGAGATGCTCAAAACTGACCTGAGAATTTGGGAAATATGCATTTACTGGGTGCATTTTGAGAGGTTTGCACGCCCTGCTGTGTGTTTGTGAACACTGTCAGTCGGCAGAATAAAGAACAGCAAGAACATGTTGGGTGGGCAATACTATGTTATAATAGAAAAAATTGATTTTTCATCTCTAAGGTAGGTACTAAGGATTGTGAAGAATGGTATTCACACCTGGCAATTTTCAGTAACAGAGATGGAAAAAAAAAAAAAAAAAAAAAAAAAAAAAAAAAAAAAAAAAAAAAAAAAAAAAAAAAAAAAAAAAAAAAAAACAAAAAAACAAACCACGAGTCTAGGACTGTATGAAAAAAGTGAGAGTCCAAATGTGCTAACTTAAATTTCTCTTTGAGGACTTAATTTTTTATTAGAGTTAAGTCTTACTAAATTAATTTATAAAAAGCCTACCCCAAAAAAAAGCTCTTAATTTTTCAGTTCCGAAGGGGAACCTGGAGCAGACAAGGGAACCTGCTTTCTAGATGCTGTTCACTTTTAGGAATAGAATTAGATCGTGTAAGACACTGCCACTAAAAATTCATGCACAACTAGACTTTTTGCTGTCATTGTCATTGCTATTTCTAAAAATGTTTCAGTGTTTGATTTTCCACACTAGACAATCTCAGTTGCACAGAGAATATTTTTAGGACAGCTTTTGTTTGAATTATGTGAAGTGTCACATTCAGTAACAAAAATCCCCAAAATATAACACCTAATAAATTAATTTAAAAAGTTACTTAAATTGGTAGTAAAAGTTAAATATCAAAGAATTAAGTTGCATTGGTTTTTTTCAACACATAATTTTTAAAAAGCCTGGGTGGTAAAACAAAGAACTAACACTAACACTTGGATGGAGCTTTTGGGAAGAATGGATGTGATAAACTGCACAACTGTTCCTATAACCACACTGTGTACACTGCCACTAACAATGTTACTGCTGCTGACAGATACTACTTTGAGAATGTGTTAGTGCTTTCAAGCATACAGTAAGCTATTAACCCATTCTTCTTGCTTTTTATCTTTTAGAAATCCATAGGAAAGTGACATATTATGGCAGAAGAATCTGCTTTCTTTAATTAGACTTGGGTTTTTTTCTTGTTTGAAAACATATCAATTGTTACAGGGAGAAAACATCTTAATGCTTAATGCAAAAGTATACAAAGGCATACTGTCAGGTCTTCATTTCTGTCGTTGGGAAGAATAGGTTAGTTCAGGCCACTGTGCAGCTTGTTGCTTGTGTTGTTGCAGTGTGTGTTAGATCATGAGCAATGCTGTACTCTGATCTCTACTATGTCTAGACAGATATTCATAATGAAATAGATGTCTGGATAATGAAGTAGACTTTCACAGTTCTAATGGGATTGGAGCTTACAGAGGCTGGAAAAAGAGCAACTTGCATTGCACCCTCCTTGGGCTGCTGGATTTCACAGGTAAGATGAGCATGGGCAGAAAGCTGCCTTTGCCTTTAACCTCACCTTCTCCCCACACACTCAGCCCCACTTGACCCAATTTGGGCTCTCAACTCCCTGGAAGGCTGCACAAGTATGTTGACTGAGAAAATCAAAAGAAGCTTATACAATACTTAGTCTAATACTTAGTCTCATTGAAAATTCTCCAGGATATAGGGTTCTTTTTGGAACAAAATTTCAGTTTTTAAATATTGTGCACAGCCATTGTCTTCTAATGAATGATGAAACTATATGTTTACTTGCATATTTTAATGCTTCTTGGCATGTGGAAATCAACTAAAATGAGTGACTATAGCTCCAAAGGGCTACCCTTTTATGTTTCAAGAGTTCCTTGAAGCAATAGATCAGATTGGAAGGTATTTGTATGAGTTCTAGCAGTGGCAAGAAGCAGAGTGGAGAGCAGGGATGCAGGCAGATGCTTTTTGTTCATGACAAAGTTGGACAGCTGAAGAGAGTGCATCCCTAATCTTAGAAACAAGTTACAAGGTGTTCTGTCATTGAGCTTCTCGTAAGAGTACAAAAAAATTGCTTCAGAACAGAGTTACAGTGAGAGCAGAAGTCATGGGGTATCATCCTCATTCTCATTTATATGCAAAATGGTTCCTTGGTTCTTTAAGAAATTAGAAGTAGGGAAATTTTTGAAATCATTATAGAAATTTTTGGGCATTTCCCTAGTGGCCTTTTTAGGACATAGCATCAGGGTAGGTGGGGTCAGTTTTCCTTGGATCTTCTTGAGAGAAGCTCAGATGCACCCTGCCTGTGTTTTATGTGACCTCCAAGACAACAGAATGCCAAGTAACTCCATGAAGTTAAACAATGTTTGTGGGTCACTCATGTTCAAAATTTCCCTGCTTGGTGTTGCCCAAGTATGACTGTATGACTGTAGAAAACTTGCAAATGTATTCAGCAAGCATACATTATGCATTTTCCCTTGTAGCTGATGACCTTTCATAACATACCTATGTGGTGGGCATTCATCAGTTGTAATGTGATATAGAACTCATGTAAATGTATCTCTACAAGACCCATAAATAATAAATGGCCCTATTGAAAAAAGTACAAACGAAAGGAGGGGGTACAGACTAATAGCCTCCTTTTCTAATTTGTCAATATTTCAAATTTTCATGTTTAAAATTCTTTTTCACATTAAAATAATTTTTTAAATTAATTTGCTATAAAGGACATTTTTGGTATGTCGAAGATTATAAAAATATTTTATAATATTCAAAAACATAGGTATAGACTTAAAAGATGTAAAATTATGGTAACAATAGAAGGCAAAAATTTCAGATGCTTTGTATTTAAATAGTTTTTTGATTAGTCCTTAATGTACACATGTAAAAGAACATGCTCTGTGCATAGCCCATAACGTTTACTATAGGCATGTGGTTAAAGGCAGAAACCTTTTTGAAATTTGAGCTATACTAATAGAATTTCAGCCAATAGAACTTTCAGGAATGAAGATTAGATTTCAGAATGTTTCAGGATACTTTTAGAGGCAAGAAATATTTCAACTTGGACAGGCACAAATTAAATGCAATCAGCTTTAGGAAAGAATGTTGCAGTAAAACCTATGTAGTTTTATTAACAGTGTCTTAATCCTTTACTGAGAACTGTCCTGTTATTTAGTGTGCCTATAGAATGACTGATTTGGGCCTTTATGGTCTGAATTTTTTTCTGAAATTTTACATTTGTTTTCACATTATCATTGTATAATGAACTGAATTATATGTATTGGAGGTTTAGGAATTTTGTAAATAGTTTGAAGATATCACGTTTATTCAAAGCAGGACTGCCTTTAGTTCATTTTGTGGAGAATAAAAGAACCTTGAAGGAAATCTCTCAGTTAAAACTTCTAATTCATTTTAAATTTAGAACTGTGCACAACAGAAGAATAGGGATAAACTAAGCAGGAAGCATAACCTTTGAAAGAAGGGCAAATGTTGACTGCTGCATAGTGGTACAGGCAGAAACCATGGCAAAATGAGCTGGCATAAGCTCACCCCCAGCTGAACTGATGTTCCCAGTGTCATACTGGTAAAACTGGTTGTCTCTACATTAACAACATTTCTATATCTACAATGGGGCATGCATGCTTATCTTCTTGTAAATTAACTATTTAATAGCGTTAATTTGTGATTCAATAGCTCATCTTGCTCCACAAAAACTTCTATGGCCTTGTCTTATTATTTTAGCTAAAGATATCCAGGCTCAACTGTGTGGAATAACTGCAGTGAGCAGAGTTAAAGGAAACATGCAAAAACTTTCAGAAGTGTGATATGTGGATGGTCCCCTTTTGTTTTATTTACCTTCTGGATTTCTTTTAATGAAAGTATTTCTCATTGTCATTAAACAAAGGCATCATAAAACAGAGAATAAAATAGGTATCTCCTTCAAAAATCTTCTTAAATGTCAAAAATCCAATATTTTATTAGTTTTACTTTAAAACTCAGCTAAATTTTTATTAATTCTTGATGAAGTTAAATCTTTTCAATGAGGACTGCTTAATCTCTGCCTTGTCTTCTTGTTTGGTACTGGAAGGTATTTCAGAGGATGCTCTAGTTTTCTAATCTTCAGTCTATATGTAAACAGTTTATCATTATTTTTAACATTTTTAGTATACTGGATTTTTGTTTCCACTTGGAACAGATAAAAAGGATTAATTTCTTGACTTCTTGGCTGCTAGTCTGAGAATATGCATGTTGATATGCATGTATGTGGCTGATAATGTTTAATGCTTCCGTGTGGTCTAATAGCATTCTTCACCTACTTTAATCAGAATATTTGGTAGTCATCAATAAATTCTTGATAACCTCTTAATAAAACTGACATGTTCCTGAATCTGTACTGTAATAAATTCTCATATAGGCAAACACTTACTTCTGACAGCTTATTGGGTCAACACTAGTTATTTTTAACTTGGATGTGGGATTCCATACTCAATTTAAGAATAAAAAAGGATTTATAATAACTGCTGTTTATGCTGGGAGATGGGCAGCTGACAGTGTTTCATGTAGGACTTGGCCCTTTCTTCCAGTCAGAGGGATACAGCACATGCACTTCTTCCTCAGTAATTTCACTTTGTGGAAATTAACGTATCCCTAACTGCTGCAATTTGTGAACTACCGTGGTTCTATTTTGGATCTTGCTAGAAAACAAGTCTTTAAGTTTCAAAAATTTTAATGAATGAATTATTCAGTCTTTTTGGCCAGTGGTGGGGCTATGAGCTCACCTGAGGGGATCCATCATTTACCACCAGTCGTGGCTCTCTGATGAGGTTCCAGATGACTGGAAGCTGGCCAATGTGATGCCTGTTTACAAAAAGGGTAGGAAGGAGGATCCTGGTAACTACAGGCCAGTTAGCCTGACCTCAGTACCGGTAAGGTAATAGAACAGTTCATACTGAGAGCTAGTGAACAGCACTGACAGGATGGTGAGGGGATCAGACCTAGTCAGCATGGGTTTACAAAGGGTAGGTCGTGCTTGACCAACCTGATCTCTTTTTATAATCAGGTGACCCACCTGATAGATGCAGGAAAGGCTGTGGATGTTGTCTATTTGGACTTCAGCGAGGCCTTTGATACTGTCTCCAACAGGGTACTCATGGAAAAGCTGGCAGCTCGCAGCTTGGACAGGAACACTCTTTGGATCAAGAACTGGCTGGATGGTTGGGCCCAGAGAGTGAAGGTGAACGGTGCTGCATCCAGCTGGCGGCCAGTCACCAGTGGGGTCCCTCAGGGGTCTGTGCTGAGACCAGTTCTGTTCAACATTTTTATTGATGACATGGATGAGGGTATTGTGTCTTTCATTAGTAAATTTGCAGACAACATCAAGCTGGGAGCTTATGTCGATCAACTGGAAGGAAGGAGGGCTCTTCAGAGAGACCTGAATCAGTTGGATGGATGGGCAGAGTCCAATAGGATGAAGTTTAATAAGTCTAAGTGCCGAGTCCTTCATTTTGACCACAAAAATCCCCTGCAACATTACAAGCTGGGGACAGTGTGGTTGGACAGTGGAAAGAGATCTGGGGGTACTGGTTAACAGCCAACTGAATATGAGCCAGCAATGTGCCCTGGTGGCCAAGAAGGCCAGTGGCACCCTGGCCTGCATTAGGAATGGTGTGGCCAGCAGGAGCAGGGAGGTTATTCTGCCTCTGTACTCAGCACTGGTGAGGCCGCACCTAGAGTACTGTGTCCAGTTCTGGGCCCCTCAGTTTAGGAAGGACGTGGAGATGCTCAAGCGTGTCCAGAGGAGAGCAACGAGGCTGGTGGGGGGCTTGGAACACAAGCCCCATAAGGAATAGTTGAGGGAGCTAAAGTTGTTTAGCCTGGAGAAAAGGAGGCTCAGAGGAGACCTTATCATTCTCTACAACTTCCTGAAAGGAGGTTGTACTCAGGTGGGGGGTGGTCTCTTCCACCAGGCAGCAACTGACAGAACAAGAACACACAGTCTCAAGCTGCGCCAAGGAAGGTATAGACTGGATATTAGGAAAAAGTTCTTCACGGAAAGAATAATAAAGTACTGGAATAGTCTACCTAGGGATGTGTTTAAAAAATTACTGGACATGGCATTTGGTGCCATAGTCCTGTTGGGGTATGGGTTGGACTCAATGATCTTTGAGGTCTCTTCCAACCTAGTGATTCTGTGATTTCTCTTTCTTCCTCTTATTGGGGTGTGATTTTAGGACACATAACATCATATTGATGTACCCTGCCTAGTGACTCTCTACCTTTGGGTTAAGCATTTTTTTGTGGAAGAAGACGAGGAGAGCATGAACTGCCTGTTTCTGAGGTTGATATGTTCTAACTAAGCCCCACAGTATATTCTGTTCCATAAATTTCAAAAACAAATTTTTATGCTCTTCATGTGGAGCCCTTTTTAATATAAGTGATATTATATATGTATGTTATTTTTGGAGGTGAAACATGACTTGGCTAAGCTAACAAAATCTGTAGAAGACCAGACCGTTAATATATCAACAATGCATTTTCCTAATTTGAGTGCCGGTCACTGTCTCGCAACAGCAGGAGAAGCTCTGTATGAAGGAAATCTTTACAAATGGCCAAATATATGTAGTGTTTTCGTGACCTTTTGTAAGGCCAAGGTAGGAATCTGGGATATATTAAGGGAAAATTGATACTTGATAGACAGAAAGTGAAAGGTGCATCAAGAACTCCTGTATTTCAAAGTTTGTAAAGAATCTCAGTGGGAGAAGAAGGCTTTCTAGGCAATGCTTTTCTTGTGCCTTTTACCACAGTCTTCACTTTACTCGTACTCAAATTTAATTTATATTCCAGTACACCAAACATATAAATCTAGATTTTAAACAATCTCTTATCTGTAAATAGTACCAACTCTAGTGGACAGATACTTAGACTACTTTTTAAAAAACTATACTGGCCATCTTTGGAGTTTAGTGCTCATGAGAATTCAATTTACTCTGCTTAGCTGTTGGAAGCATATTTATCTTTTTTTTTTACCTTATTTAGACCAATATTATACGTATCTACCTATAATTCTTTTTAGAATAAAAGTAAAAATTGATGCATCTTTAAATTGACAGTTTGGAGACAAGAATGAGAAACATCTGAGCTGAGGAATGTCTTTTTAATGCTGGGAAAGGTATACTTACCTTTGGGTTTGACTGTGAGATATAAATTCAGTCTTTCTAACCTGTGTAAGACAGCTAAGGCCTGCAAATTTATCATGCATCTTAGAGATGTGCAAAGCCCAAGATTTTGTTTCAACCCATAAGAACATAATACAGGTGAACCTTAATTTCCAGTATCCCAACTAATAATTAATTAATTTGTTGAAGTGCTAATCCAGTATATTACATTTTTGCTGGTAACTTCAATTCAATAGTCAAATAAAGACTCATTCTTCACTTCAAGGAATATGTCTTGGCTCACTCATTTGGACATTGGAATGCTGGGACATTAATTTTATCTGCTATCATTAAATGGCCAAAGGAAGAACAGTTGCAGCATTTGAAGATCTTTGCTTGCCAGCAGAATGGCCAACAGAAATTAAAAATCCTGACATGTGCGAATTGAAACCATGCGTAATTAATTAACAGAGCCTATGAAATAAAGAATAACAAATGCATAACAATTAGTAAAATAAATCCTTTGTGACTTTCAATTACTGAATATGTTCCTACAAAAATTTAATCAATGCAAATCGTCCTAGTTAACGTTTCTATCCTTTGTTAAGCCATTTATTTTTCTTGGGTTTATGTAAGGCGATGTTATTCTAGGTAATAACTAAAGATTATTTATTGTTATTGAAGAAATAACTGGTATTTATTTTCAAGAGCTTACTTTTCCTGAGGCCTGAGGACAGGTATTTCTCATTGCTTCAGGAGGAATGCAGGTGCTCATTGTTACTCTGGGTGATGTCTAGCATATCCTGTTCTTCAAACTTAGTTACAAGTTCAGATTTCTAATGTTATATAAAAGGTGTATCAGGTCACCTGAATATCTGGCCATAATTATTTGAGTAAACATTAACTGTTTCAGGGGGGGTTTTTGTATAATCGTGTCCAAAGGTAAAAACCTGATCCTTCCACAAGTCACTGCTTGGTATTGTAAGGGGACAGAATACTATGACTGAATGATAGTAGTGATATAGCATATCTGAAAAGACTTTCTGGTCTTTATCTACCATCCTTCAGTGACTCAATGGGCACCAGACTTGCCCCTTCCTCCCTTGCCAGGATAGTTGACTGACTCTTTTGTTATCCAGAGAAGGAAGAGAATGAAGAAAAAACATGATTGCTGAGTTGACAACTGCATAGCTGTGGATCTAAACTCACACTTGAACTAAAACTCACCTGCTTCATGGTGATTGCAAGTGAATTTGCTAACACTTCATCTGTGAACAGGAATCTAGCTTGTAGGACTGTTCCTTTCAGAAAGCCATGAAAATGAGAGAGGCAAAAATTTCACCAAGGACCCAATAACTAGTCTTCCAAGGACAGCTTTAGGACATCCAAGGAGAAGTAAAATTTAGTGGGTTTTATTCTGTACAGAAAGCCTCCCTCTCGTTTCATTTTTGATTGCTTTTTTTTTTAAGAGAAATATGGCATCTCTGTAGATTTTGAGGGGTTTTATTTTAATTGAAAATGTTTTTGTATCTCTGTTTGAATCTGCTTTGGACCTCAAAGCTTTTCCTCACAGAATGAGCAGGAAATACTGCATAAGGTAGGGATGTATTACTTCTTTTTTAAAGGTGGGAAAACTGATGCAAAGTGATGAGCTGAAGTATCAGATGCCTTGGCTAGCCTCAGAGTAGATCGAGCAACATCCAACAAACAACTAGAAGTATTTCATGTTGAAAACACAAAACCTTGTTTCTAATACCACCTCACCTTTCTCACTCTTTTCTACTGCTCTGACATGGATAATGAAAACATGATACTTGAAGATGGGAGCTTGTAGCAGAATATTAGGTTGTATTACAGTATGTCAGACTATGATATTACGTCTTAGGTATGTAAACATCATCTTGTGACTGTCCTGTGGCTCTGGGACAGTGACACATGACCATCTTTCCTTTTGTCTATTGGCTGTGTTAACCTAAACAATCTTTGGACTATAAAACCAGATGAATTTGCAATAAAGAGGAGACTCCATGAGACTCCATTTTGGGAGTTCATTTCCCCACTGTACATATTGTATATAGACTGTCTTTCTTTTCTGGATCCTCTGAATAACAGCACCATGCACACAAGGCCAGTATGTTTTGTTGGCAGTTGTGGTTTCAGAGGGTCCCGATCCCTGGCTCCACCAAATTGATGATTCCATTATAAGGGATCGCAAACACAACTGTACAACAGGAGCTGCTTGAACAGGCTTGTTAGAACCAATGGAGTGTGTTTGCATATATATCTATGGGAATTTGCACCTCTCAGAAGTCATCCAAGTGTTTACTTTTCAAAAATGTTTATTTTACAAAATCATTATTCTAAGAGCAAATGTTGATGTCTAACTGCTGCTCAGACTGTTTAAAATTTGGGGTTTGTTAATTCATATTGAAAAATAATTGATCAGATTTAGGTAAGTGTATTTAGTTTCACTCATCAAATATCAGGTATTGCTTGCTAGTTACACCAGCTTAGCATCTGATACTCTTGAAGTGGCTAAAGAGGCACTATCTCATTTCTTTTAGGGTTAGTATTCAACAGCAAATTTACTTTCTATTTTAATGCAGACAAGGTGAAGGTATGCCAACACGCAACATTTAATAAGATACTAGAGCCAGGATTTTATCTTTAGAAGGTGATGGGCAAAATAATACTTAAATAACGTTAATGTGAAGGGTTTGTGCACTAAATCACTCAGATAAACACTGGGTGACTACCCTCCCCCATTGTAGACACCTTTTCCTGTGAAGACCAGTTTCACAGTGCCACCAGAAGGGCTCTGTGCTGGTATAGGAGCAGTGCCTGGTGATGCCTGCTGCATTCTTAGTTGTCTTCAGGAAAATTGTCTTCCTGCTGGCCTAAGAGAAGTTTTTTATTCCTAATTCTTGTGAAGTGCAAGTGCTTCTTCCTACCTTATCCTTATTCTCCTGAAGGAAAACCGAAGAGCAACTCTGGAACAGCCTTGATGCAGCATGTACGGGCCAGAGAGAAGTAGGAGCTTCTATATATCTTGAAAGGGTCCATGAGAGAGAGATCAAGGAGAAATATCAAAGAACTTCAGCCGTTGTCAGTAAGTAAGTACTGCGCAAGGATGTGTTTTAAAATTATGTTTGTCTTGTTTTCTTGATGACATATCTGACTTCATGGCAAGGATTTTGCTTTCAGTGCTGGCCCATAACAGCAGAGCATCACACTGTGTAGGCATCTGATGGTAGAGTAAAAGCAGAAGGCTGAAATATTTCTCAGCATTTGACTCTTGTTTATGTAAGACATTGAGATCATTAAATACTTTCAAGTGACCTATAGCCTGTCCATCTACTTCACACTGAAAGTCCCCTTTCTCCCGCACTGTTCCCCCCCATCCTGTTCATGAGTTCAGATGCATCTGTAATTGGATCCTGGAGTCACCAGGACACTAGTGTTTTCAGGCTGTGTTGACCTTGGCAGTGGGCGAAAGCTGCACATTTGGTTGTGCGATAGCTTTGCTCAGCAGCTTTCAGATGTCACTCTTGTCCACTGTGGGGAAAGTGAGCCGTGATCCCTGTTACTGGGAAGAGGCTCTGTTCTCCATATAATGGGAGGCATGCCTCCTTCTTGGTCTCAAACCAGCAAATGCTTTTTGATTCCCCTCAGACACGGTGCAGCCCAATGATAGGAGTGCTCCAAATGGTCCCATGATCCTTTTTCCATCAGACAAGAAGTATGAGTTTGTACTGCACCTGCTGCTGTCCTTGCTGGACTGATACTGTGACAGCATTCCATTGTATTAATGCTATGTTGCTATGTTGCACTGCCCTGTACTATCAAGAAAGGTTTTGGCCTGCAGTCCTGCTGCTATTGGACAATTTGCAATGGTTTGATTAGATACTAAACATCAAAGGAATAATGAAATAGTATCTATTTTCTGCCAGCATTTCTCTGTATCCTGTAGTACTTTTTGAATGTGTAGGGACGCCAAGATGAGATGGGCCTCAGATTAAGTGCTACTTTGCCCTCTTCCAGGCTCAGGCCTTGAATTCCTCAAGTTTTATGTTTTTCTTTTTCCCTGTAGGTTTAACCTTTGTAAATAATGAAAGCGAGAGAAACTTGATCTGGTAAACTAATAACTAAATAAGTTAGGTAATATAACATGAAAGCTGCAGTACAAGACAAGAGATTCATTATGCAGCTCAATCATTAGGTGATCATCTAGGGCAAATTGTGCATACACAGATGTGTTTCAAAGTTGGTTTGTACTGTCAAAAGTGTCATAACAGACTATTTCAATAATCTGGACCATGACTTGACATGTGCTCAGTGGCACTGAATAATTTGTATGCAAAGTATTTCATCCTCTGAAAAAAACCTAAACCCATGTATTGGTTTCTCTGTGGCCGGGTTTTGGTAGCAGTGGGGGAGGCTGAGGGAGAGGCTTCTTCAAGAAGCTGTTGGAAGTTTCTCCCACATCCAGGCCAGGCCCGCTGCTGACCAAGGCCAGGCCAATCAGTGGTTGAAGGAATGCCTCTGTGAATTAAAAAAAAAGGTTAGGGTAGGAGATGAAGATGGCTGCCGGAGAGGAGCAGGGTGAGAGCCTGTGAACAACAACGCAGACACCAAGGTCAGTGCAGAAGGAGGGGGAGGAGATGCTCCTGGCGCCGGAGCTGAGATCCAGCTGCAGCCCATGGGGAAGACCATGGTGAAGCAGCTGTCCCCCTGCAGCCCATGGAGGACCACAGGAGTGCAGAGATCCACCTGTAGCCCGTGGAGGAGCCACGCCGGAGCAGGTGGATGCTGGGGAAGGCTGTAGCCCGTGGGAGACCCAAGGTGGAGCTGTGTCCTGGCAGGGGACTGTAGCCTGTGGGGAGAGGAGCCCACTTGGAGTAGGATTCTCCTGTTAGGATGCGTGGCTCGTGGGGCCCACGCTGGAGCAGCCTGTGCCTGAGGGACTGCACCCTGTGGAATGTGAGCCATGTGGCAGCTGTGGGTGAAGGGCTGCTGCCCATGGGATGGACTCTCGCCGGAGCAGTTTGTGAGAGGAACTGTATCCTGTGAGGGATGGGACCCCATGGAATGCGGCTGGAAGGACTCCTCTCCCGAAGCAGCGGCTGAGAACAGCAGCTGACCACAGCAACACCTCCCCCCCACCTCGCCTTTTGCCTTGACCGCTGCGGAAGAATAGGTTGGATGTAAGAAGGAGGGAGTGGGGGGGCAAAAGGTGTCTTTTAGTCTCTCACTCTTAGCTCTGATCTTGTTAGTAATAAACCTGACTACTATTCCCACATGGAGTCTTGTTTTGCCTGTGACGGTGATTAAGAAAGAATTTGCTGTAGTCCTTATGAATAACGAAACCTCTCGTTATATTCTCTCTCTCCTCTATAGCTGAGCAAGGGGGAGTGAGAGAGTGGCTGTAGTGGGCCCCTGGCACTCAGCCTGGGTTAAACCACTACAACCCATCAGATGGGAACTGAGGGAATATGATTGCACTAACACTTATTCTAGGGAAATATAGTGTCTCTGCAAGTCCTGTGTGTGGAAGCAAAGGTCTCTATGCTAGTGAAATTGAGGCTGTAGTGAGAAAAGAGAATATGACAAAGAAGAGAAACTGCTGTAGTCAAACACTTTCAACAATGCCAAAAAAATTTTCCTGGAAACAGAAGTAAAAAATGTGGTTTGATTAAAATGGCTTACTCTTGCCATTTAGAGATGCAGTGCTGAGACTAGATGGGAGTGGGAACAAAATTCCATGTAGATGTAGGGTTTGAGTATGTGCATTTGTGTCTGCACATAGGGAAAGAGAGGAATGCAAATAAAAGACATGAAGAACAAAAATGATTGTTGGCCTTTATTTCCATTTCTGATAAATTACTTAACATTGTGCTTTACATAGAGTACTCATTTTAAGGATTGCTTGCAGTAAATTAAAGTTGTAGACACGGGAGTTGTAGATGGGCAATGCTATGTTTGTTATTCTGTGATTTATAAATTTGATAGAAGAGGTTAGAATATTTCATTTGGAAGAGACCTACAACGCTCATCTAGTGCTATGACTACTTCAGGGCTGACCAAAAGTAAAAGCACTTTATGAAAGGTATTGTCCAAATGCGTCTTAAACATTGACATGCCTGGGGAATTTTCATCTCTCTGGGAAGCCAGTTCCAGCATTTGACCATCCTCTTAGTAAAGAAATGCTTCCTAATATGTCAATGCTGAACTTTGCCCAGCACAGCTTTGAATCTTTCCCCTGTATCACTGAATCCCATGGAGAGGAGACCAGCACCTCCCTTTCCTCTTACCCTCCCGAGGAAACTGTAGAGAGCAATGAGTTTGTCCCTCAGCCACCTTTCCTCCAAACTAGACAAGTCCAAAGTCCTCAACCCCTCCTCATAGGACATTCCTTCCAACCTTTTTGCCATCTTTGTTGTCCTCTGGAAGCATTTGAGGAGCTGCACACAGCACTTGAGGTGAGGCTGCACCAATGCTGAACTCAGTAGGATAATCACCTTTTTTCCCAGCTGGCTGAGTCATGTTTGATGCCCCCTGGGATGTGGTTTGCCCTCCTGGCTGCCAGGGCACACTGCTGGCTCCCATTGAGTTGCTGCTGATCAGAACGCCCAGACCCCTGTCTGCAGGGCTCCCCTCCTCTCCCAATTTATACTTGTTCTGACTGTTACTCCATCCCAGGTTCAGAATACGGCATTTGGACTTGTCAGATTTCATCCCATTAGACATTGCCCTATGCTCCAGTCTATCTAGATCCTTCTGCAAGGGATCTACATGATGCTCTCTTCATGAGAAACTTCTGTATCTCATTTCCCATTGTGGATTAATTTTTGTTCCTTGGCTGTAGGGGAGCTTGGCTATACCTTAGCTGCCTTTGTCAGAAACATTCTTGACTCCTTTTTTTCAGGAGCTGTGGTCTTCCTCTGGCTTTCTGCCTAACATGTACCTGATGGAGCTTGAAGCCTCCAGTTGGGATTGTGTTTTGTCTGCTGGACACCAGGCAGGCACTGGCACACTCTGTAACTTGTTTGCAGAGTGTCCCCACTCCTCACACTTGTCATGTTTACATCCTCTCCATCTCAAGCAGCCAGGATTTCCATAAGCCCACATACTTCAAGTTTCTGTCACTTTGCATGCAGGTATAGGCCCCAAGCACTCCGATCTTATATCTATGAAGAAATCCCAAAATATTCTCTGACATAGGTATTAATGAGTAGGAGGCAGGGGTTTAATGCAGACAGGTACATGCAATGACAATTCTGCTCTGTGAAGTGAGCAAAGGCTGTGATTTCCTCACCTTGTGGAATGTCCTGGTTTCAGCCAAGACAGGGTTAATTTTTTACAATAGCTGTGAGGGGATGAGGTCAGACCCTGATATTATTTGATACAACCTCACCTCATTGCTGGGCAGCAAAGGACTTCCAAGAGGAAGGGCAGGACTTGTGATTGACAAACCATGCCAGGAGGAGTGGAGCTGTCTGCCATTTGCTCATTGTCTTGGAGTCTGCAGTGAGCATTTTTGCATGTGAATCACCCTCTCTTTCGTATACCCTTTTTATTAATACTCTTGCTGCTTCTGCTTCTTTCCTTACCTCATTGCTTTTTCCAGTTGATTGTTCTTATCTCAACCCATGATCTCTGCCTTTCATGCCTTCCATGGGAGAGCAGCAGGAAGGGAAGCAGCTGGTGGTCTTTTCAGTGGGAGTTTTAAATTGGGGAATTCCATTCCTAAACCTCCTGATACTGCTTTTCCTGAGTGTGTGCAGGACATGATGGTACATCCTTTGAAAGATTAGAATGCAGCTGGTTTTAACAGGTGCTTCGTTTATCTGGTCAGTATCTTGAGCAAATTACTTGGGGCAGCATCCTACACATCTCCTTTCAAGTTTAATTTACCCTAGCTAGATTTAAGTAAAACATCATTTCAATATCGTCATCACAGTATTGCTCAAGTTCCAATTTGGCAAGGCTGAAGAAAGTTCAACAAGAAGTTCCATACTAGGAGAAATTATACTCAGAGGTAAATGTATTTCCAAGAGAAATGACTTCCAGCCTTAGACCCTACAGGATCTTAACTCACTTGATTATCTCAGAGTTCAAATATCTAGAAATACAGTAAATATTTGAAATCTAAATGTAAGCTAAAGATGAGCTTGAGTGCTCAGTCAAGAATTTTGTAACTTCAGCCTCTGCTTTTGGTAGTTATATGGTGTGTAGTTTTGTTGGTTGGGGTTTTTTTTGGAGGGGTGAGGAGGGGGTTGAGGGGTTCTTTTTGGTTGGTTTTTTTTTCCAAATAATGTTGTAGAGTCCATTTTATAAGCATCAAAATCTCAAAAAATGGTAAGGTGTTAAAGTAATGTAAGATTATTTTCATCTCCTAGAAAGATAAGCAAATTTAAGACAAAAGGACCTTGCTGCAATTAAAACACTCCACACTTTGGTGCCTGTTGGCTTTGCTCTAGTCAAAAAAATATGTGCTTCTCTATCAATCTAAAAGATTTTTTATTTATTTTTTTTTCCCTAATAATATTTTTAAAAGTCCTCTGAGGAAAAAGTACCAGATGTGGCAGACAGATTTCAAGCATTGAATAATAAGCACTAAATATCCATCTAGATAATAATTTAGCATAAAAACTTCATTATGGATTTGTAGCCACTACTATGATTTTTCAAGTACTGATGCATTTTGCAAAATTAGTATTTGCTGAAAAAAAGCTACAGCTGTGCAGAGTTTGATTCTGTTTCAGATCCATTCCTTTCTCAGGGAGACCAAATACTTTCTGCCTACCCTTGCACTGTGAACAGATGGGTATTTCTAAACAGAAATCAGAAAGCATAAAACTAATAACTTCCATTTGCTACCTGTACTGAATAAGTACCAAGCATTTTGTGCACTTACAGAACACTCTGCAAGGATTTTAAAAGGTTTACAAGTATTACTGTGTAAAGCTGTTTATGCTCACTCTGGATTAGAGTTATAGTATCAGAGCTGAATTCTGCACTGGTCTCCTGTGAATGACAGAGCATCACCTATTATCACATTACTGCATCAGTTTGTATTCTGCAAGTCTCCAGTTACTTAACAGTAGACACTCTTAAATAATTTATTGTTATTACATATATTTTCTACGATGGTAGTGCTTAGGAGTTTTAACATGGACCCAATACCAGTATAATTTGCAATAGAAAGGAAACCCCTGCCCCAAAATGCTTACAAGGTGAGATGGTGTGATATATGACGATCTCAGAGGTCTCTTACAGCCTTTAATAGTTCTATGATTGTATATACCAAGAGAAAAGACAGTACCAGTCAGAATAGCAGGCTGGAATTAGGCACATTAGTAGGCCACCTTCTGGATTCATATACATCATGAAAAAGAATATACCTGGAGGTAAATGGCAGCAGACATTCTTCAATGAATAAAAGCTGATAGGCAGGGAGGCAAACAGGGCAGTCGGAGCAAGGAGTTTGACACACTGGCTGGAGATAAAAGAAGTATCTAGTATAACCAAAGCAAAGGTAGAGCAATGTGGGCAGGTGGGTCAGAAAAAGTATTTTGGTGGTTCACTCAGGCTAGAGCTCAATGAGGCAGACTGCATTTCTCAGGGTAGAAGGTTGCAATATTTGAGATAGTAAAATACTTTGGATAACAGCTCTGACCGTGTGAACAAATCCCCAGTGTTAGGTGTCTTTACAGAAAGAAATTAGAGATATTAGGACATAAGCTGGATATCTTAAGTTAGAATGAGACTTGCTTTCCCTTATCAGGAGGAAAAACTAACTTTTTTTTTTTTTTTTAAATTTCTGAGTTAAGTTGGGTTTTTTCCTAGCTTCAGGCTGGAAAAGCATGACTACACAGTGGTAACCAATTGCTTTGACAAAAGGCAGTTTTATGGCAAAACTCAGAATATTGCTGTGTAAACTTTCAGATGAGGTGCCAGAATCAAGAAGCTTCATAAGAATATCAGTTATAATTTTTTTAGAAATTCTGGCACCCACGGCCAGGGGAGGTTTAGGTTAGACATCAGGAAGAAGTATTTTACAGAGAGAGTGATTGGGCATTGGAATGGGCTGCCCAGGGAGGTGGTGGAGTCACCGTCCCTGGAGGTATTTAAGAAGAGACTGGATGTGGCACTTAGTGCCATGATTTAGTTGATAAGGTAGGGTTAGATCAAAGGTTGGACTCATGATCTCAGAGGTCTTTTCCAACCGTGGTGATTCTTTAAAAAGCTGAAAAACACTGCTAAAATATGCAGCAAATTAGAAGTAAATTAGAACTGGACATTTGATATTTGATACTTGACAGAATGCTTGAATCTTTAAGTGCCTTCTGTGATTTCTTTTGTTATATGATTAAAGATTTCTGAATACGTGAGATTAGCCTTGTTTTTTATTGTGTATATATATTTGGGTTTTTTTATATGCCTCATTATTTGCTAATATATATTGTTGTAATGCCAGCTTCTAGTTTTACACAGCTCAGCATAACATTATCATTGCTTTCTAGCCAAGCATTTCACTCTTACTTTATACTATTTCTTGTAGATACACATTCCTAAAAGAACTTCTGGTATCTTCATGCTGTGCTAGATGACCACAGATATTGGTAGGAATATCTTTTGTCTCTCTGCTTACTAAATGCAGGCTACTTCCCCATATATAGCATTTTTGCTACTTTACACCTGAAGAAATGGCTTTATTAGAAGTTAGTAGATTAGGGTCACCTTAATCTCCAATGAACCATCAAGGCAATGATCTCACACTGAACTGACAGCAAAACCAAAAGTAAAGCCTGCGTTTTTCCTTATGCAAAACTTACATATATATGTGGGCACTCACATCTGGTTAAGAATTTACAAATTAAGCCAAATAATACTTCTCTAGATCCTTGTAGAAGCTACCACTTTGTCTTTCACGTGAGCTTTGTCTTCACTTTGTGAAAAGTTGTGAGTTTTAAGTTATACAATGAAGTATGATGTAATTTTTATATGATTTACCAGGTTGAGTCAAAAGCTCACAACATAGAAAACTTCTGCTCAATGATTCACATGGAAATTATAGACTGCTTTGTCAGGATATTTTCTCAATTTAACTAAATCCAGTTAAGAGTTCACCTTTGTTGGACAGAGTAGACATGGCTTGAGTTGTGTAAATTAACTTTTTAACCTCTGGAAGCTGTTTGTGATTGGTTTGTGCCTTCAAAGGTTACAGGCTTACTTTATTAAACATCATTGGTTTTTTATTTTCTTGACATCTCTTGCTCTAACCTCCTTCTAAACAAATTCAATATGATCTTAAACCTCATACCATTTCTATTTTCAATGCCATGTCTCCATCCGACTCTGGACTCAGCATGTGTACCCTAACCTCTCATGACATGGGCTGAAATTGAAGCCTATTGATATATATTTTTAACTGCATTGTCAATCAACTGCACTGTTATGCTCATAGTGTTTGACACTCCAGAGTGTCAGTAATCCTATGGGTTCTCCTGCGTGCTCTTAACTGTGCTCTCTGCCAAAAGCTTTTAGAACACAACCTTCTACTCTACAGAAAACCTAGCCTTTGCCTTGAGAAAGACCCTTTAGAAACCATTTTACTTGTCTTGATTAGCAAAGGAAATGGTAGCAGGGATGCAGGAATTTTCTCACTTTCCATGAGGACTGAATTGGAACTATGTAAGTTTCCTCTTTTTCATTTGAATAGCTTCAGTTTTCATCATCCATGCTTATATTTAATTATTTGTGTTCCTAAAATTCAAAATAAAATAAGAACCATGGAATCATAGAATGGGTTGGGTTGAGTTGGAAGAGACCCTAAAGATCATCCAGTTCCAGCTCCTCTGCCTTGGGCTGGGATACCTTCCGCTAGACCCAGGTGACTCAAAGCCCCATCCAACAAATTAACTATGTATAAGCTAAAGCCTGTGGAAGAGAGCCTGATTTAGTTGTTCAAACAGTTCTTACACGTAAACAATGGTGATTTATGTCCTGAAGTACTGGAAACTAATTTAGCATTTCAACTTCACACCGACAGAGACTGCCTGTGAGCTGAGTCTCATTGGTATGTAAGCAATAAAGTTGTTGTGTTTGTCCAGCACTGGTTGACAGTAAAGATGGCAAGTTTTACAACCACTACAATCAGTTGCTTATTCATAGAGCAGAAATAAACTTGATCCCTTCATCCTGCTTCATGTGGCTGACAGCAAAGTACTTAAGGAGTAGCACTCAGGTATGTTATGGACTCTCATTCTTGGGGACTAGAAGTGAACTTCAGTGCCCCACTAAGGTAGGGAGTGGGGAAAATTCTGCCTGTCCCAGAAATAATGTGTCTGTCACCAAAGAGCAACTGGAGTAGTAATTCTCACTATAATTTTTCTGGAAGATGCTTCATCACAATTCTTCTGAATGGTCTGATTAGGCTACCAGTGCTTGCCAGTAAATAAGTAAGAGTGTTTCTCTATACTCTCAAGCTACCTATATGGGATTTTGCAAGAGGATGAAGTCCAGTGATCTGTGCTGATGTGTCTGTGAAGGGTTTCTTATGAATCCTGTGCATTTTTTTTTCTTGCTAGTTGTGAGCATGTGGGTTGGTAACCCAATTTGTTAGCTAGGTCCAGAAGTTCTTATACAAATACAAGCCTTACTGGGTGCTTAGATGAAGAAAGAGCTGGGCTATGTGTAGATGAGCAAGTGTGTAGGAATTGCAGGAGTAAAATGACCAAATATGGAGCTTATTCTCCTGGTTTATCTACACTTTTCACCACAAGAGTTTGAGCCTATTGCTGAAAAAGGCCACTGCTTTCTTTTGATCATGTAGGCAGCAAAATAAAGCTGTATGCATAGATGCAGAGATCTGTTTTATCCCTTTGTATTTAATGTCATTGAGCAGCAACTGCTTGATAAAATGGGGAAACTAGGCTCCTAAGCTACAGTTG
Source organism: Serilophus lunatus (assembly GCA_013399895.1). Classification (NCBI taxonomy): domain Eukaryota; kingdom Metazoa; phylum Chordata; class Aves; order Passeriformes; family Eurylaimidae; genus Serilophus; species Serilophus lunatus. Next base: position 120,374 of record VXBA01003909.1, read on the forward strand.
CACTAATAGCTACTAGTGGAATGTTCTGTATTGACCCCTGACACTATCTGTAAGACTGTCACCTTCCTTTGTGTCAAAACTCTGCCAACCACTGTGATTGGGTAGAAATTTAACAATGTAAACCCCAGAACTATGATGTGTTTGCTAGTATATCGTCTAAAATTACGCTAATATTGATAACACACACTTCAAAGCCCATCTGAAGTTAAAAGTTCCTTTTTTATTATAGCATGATTAGATAATTAGTCTCCTAGTGGTAATGTGTTGCAGTGTGTCAATCTTATACTAATACCAAATCTCTGTAAGAGCAAATAGGGTAATAGGAGCTCTTGATCTTTTTCCATACCCAGTGATATTATTCCATACCCAGTCAGGGAGGGGAGGCTTCTTTTCTGTAAGCATTACTGCATTCCAAATAATTGGACAAACAGAGATGAAAGAAGCTGAATATATCTTGTATAGTTTCTTCAGCCTCAGAAACCTAATTAAACTATTGCTCTTTCTCATGTAACACATAGCTGTCAGCTGTGCAGAGCTGCAGGATGTTAGGATGTTATTGAAAGATGGGGATATAGATGCAGTTACATTAACCAAATACTATATCTACAGAAATATTTAATGCTTTGTGTTAGTTTTGCATTAATGTAAATGTAATCTTCTAATGTAAACATCCATTCTCTCTTTAACAAGAAAGACCCTGCTATCTGTGCAATCAAGCCTTCTTCTAAGGAGGTTTTTAAAAGATATTTTGTTAGTCTTTCTCTGTGATTCAGCCACATGGGGAGAAAGCAAAAGGCAATGTAGAAAGTAGACACAAGGATCTGAAAAGCAGAGGAAACGAGTCATTTAATATTTTATCTTTATATTTCAAATTGTTTCTTTTGAATTTCCCGAATCCTAATTTAAGAAATCTCTTCCACATTATTTTGGCTGTAAATTATTTAAATCTTTCCCCATCTCTAATGGTACTCTCTTTCTGTGCTTCCTGTGAGACCTCATCAGCTTCTAGCAACATGCTGAGGCACTGCTGTAATCTGTCAAAAAGGAGGGGAGATAAGGCTAACAAAGTGATCCTCTGGGATTCATACTATCATGAATTGTCGAAAATGAATAACTAATGCTGTGTTTCCTCATTTCTGAAAAGCTGTGGAAAATCCCTGGTAATTTTGTTAGAATAATTCATTAACCATCCTCTTCACCCTTCGTTGTTAAATCTTACATATCTCTTTTTTTTCATCAGTCTTAGTGAAGAACTCTCACATTTGTACACCTTCTTGCTTGAAGAAGTCTACTTCCCAGAACATTTTTATTGGTATTTTGTTCCATTCAATTTAAAATATTTCAAGTAAGCGAGATGCTTCTTTATCCTTCAGAGCTGAGGATACAGTCCAGGACATCACACTGTCAGGTATAGTTTTGCTGTGAAATTAGCCAAAATAGTTCTCTCTTCTTTGCATCCCATTACAGCTAGGGCTGTATACATCTTAATTCTTCTGCCTGTATTGTATATGTTCTTGGTCCCCTGCAGTAGGCCTTGGCAGGGGTGAATACAAGCAGGGTTTCTTCGTTTCCCTTGCTATGTTTCATCATAAATTCCTTTTTCATTAGCCTTCCATATTTCTCTTAGGTTTGTTTCAGGTTACTGTTTTCAAATTTCCCCCCAACATTCTGAGAAAAATATCAGCACTTCTCCATTTTGGATTCATTCATAGTCATACAATTTATTTAGACTCTGCTTCAGTTTCTGGAGACCTTATTTTTTAAATTGAGGTAACAAAGGCAGAAAAGCACTTAAGCTTTTATGACCAAGAGGATATAAATTGTTGCTGGTGCAGCTGGAAAGTCCTGGAGTTCATAGGACAGTTGGGATTTAGTTCCTCTGGTGGAAGGCATACGTCCAGAGCCACACAAATGCGAGCAAGCCAAAGAAATGCTGGTGAGGGCTACCTATTGAATGGAAATTGTTCTTCTTATGGACTTCTTCAGGCCCACAGCTGCATTCTTCACTGCTGTGGGAGACACCAAGCTGAGTCTCAGATTTTCTGTAACTTTTCTGTTGACTTGTAATCAGATTTATTGACTAGGGTAGCCTGACTTTCAGAAAGTGTGAAAGACAAAACAGCAACTGTGGGGACAAAAGGAATATTTTTTTCATTACTGGCAGCTTCCTTGCTCTGACTCTTTGACCTCTTCCCAAGGTCAATTAAATGCCTCAGAGGAAATGGAATGGTTACAAACCAACTTTGTCATTGTCCATTATGTGGATGGAGAACGTTTAATAAAAATTAGAATAGGTTTCCAGGGAGACTTCTCAGTAAGTGACTTCTCCATGAATTGAAGATCAGACCTTCTCACAGGGCAATTTACTGGTTTGCTCAAGTGTTCCCACACAGACTTGGTGCCCCTAGATGTTCCTCTTCTGTCACCGTAGTGTCAAGTCAACCATCGATGCACTCAGCTGGAGTCCTTCTCCTTCTATCCTCTGGTGCAGTACATTATCTGTTTAAGTACCTTGTTCACTCTGTACTGGAGAAATAAGTCATTATCAGGGAATAATACTTTTTGACTTCAGCTGATAAGGAAAGGAAAAAGCAACAAAAATGAGCACTAAATGAAGATGATCTTGTTGACTGCAAGAACTATCTTTGAAGATTTCTAAACAATCAGAAACTTCAATTTGTTTTCAGCATATGCTCCCAGGGGAAGGTCATCTGATTCATATCCGTCAAATGTTGAAGGGATGAGTCACAGTCAAACAAATCACACTTTTCTAACTGTCTTTACACATACGGGAAGGAATAATCTCTCTTCATTTAAAAGGACTTTCTCTTTTTCTTAGTAGACAACACTCAATAACTTAGCCCCATGTTATCTGTTTTCCTTGAATTATGAATATTTATTCCTCTCCATATCCATAAATAATACATAATCTACAGTTGCCTCATTTTTTTCTTATGACCTTTATACACATCCTGTACTTCAAATCAAAGTCTCTCATAGTTACAAAAAGCTTTAATTCCCACTTGAAACTTAATTCAACACCCACAAAAAAAAAATCTTGTCTTCAAATAATAGCTAATATCAGATCTTATATTCTTTACTGCCAGTCAGCCAACATTGGATATAAGAAGAAATACATTACTCCTGAAGTTTCTATGTCCTGTGATATTAATCCCACAACTGCAATATTAATGTGTGGAAAGTGTCCACTGCAAGCACAAATCCCATAAAGCTGAAAGAATACTGTGCAGATGCAGTATCTGCTTTTTTGCTGCAGGAAAATCTCAGAGGCTGTGAGTGCCCTTTTGCTACTCCACAGAGGCCTTCTCCTCCACAGAATCAAGGACCCTGGGAGGGACCTTGAAGACAGGCAGGGACATCTTCCACTAGGCCAGGTTACTCAGAGCCCCATCCAAACTGGCCTTGAACACTTGTAAGGATGGAGCATCTACAACTTCTCCGGAGAACATGGTCCAGTGCCTCATCACCCTCTGAGTAAAGAACTTCTTCCTAAATTATAATCTAAATCTTTCCTCTTTTAATTTAAAATTGTCCCCCCTTGCCATATCTCTATCTGCCTGTGTAAAACGTCATTCTTCTTTTTTAGAAGCCCTTTTCAAGTACTTCTCCTTGCATGCCACTTTCTCCAGGCTGCAGAGCCCCTGGTGAAGTTTTACTTTAGCATTTACATTTGCTGTGCTCTGTAAGTGCTAGTGGTTAAATATGTTTCATGGATGGCATTTGCTAGCGCATTTTGTGACAGTATTGTGTATTCCAGTACAAAAAGATGTTCATTCCTGCTCCTCACAGATCAGGAAGCTGTGTGAAACAGAACTCAGCAGAACAGCACTCTACAGAGGAATCAAATCCCCTTCTGGCTGGGTTTAGTGTGAAGCCGCCTGCACGCTGCCCCCTCTGCAGGGTACATGTGAGAGGGAGAGGTCCAGGGCTGGCTGTTGGGCAGTGATGACTTAAGCAGATGAAAAGGTGTTAAAGAAAAGCTTTCAGAAAGATGTGCTCTGAACTGTGACCTTAATGTAAAATAGATGTGTTTGCAAGACATGCTCCGGAAATTAAATTAACATTTCTGTTTGCAGGGAACTGGAAGTTTTTTCTCTCCTTAGGTATACTGAAGTGCCTGAAATCTGAATGAGACAACTATTTTAAGAACAATCATTTCACACTATTTAAAAAAATACATTAATTTAAATTTATCACTGTGACTAACAAACAATGCTCAGGAAATGTGCGCAAGTATTCCCTCAGCTACTACTCACTAAGAATCTAAACTGCTGTCCAAAACCTTAACTATTCGGAGTTAAGTAAGTATTCCCGTTTTAGAGAAAAAGAACCTTGATACACAGAGAATGCATTCAGAGCAATTAATCACAGGATGTATCTGGGGCCAGAGCCAGATCTTCTGACTCACAGTGCTTCCTTTTTTTGTTGAGAAAAAAAAAACATACTTATTTTTCATAATTATATCTCAGAATTAGTGAAAAAAAAAAAAGGTCAAAAAATTGATACAAAACTTGAGGTAATCTTGTTTATTAATACCATTGCATCAAGGATGATTTTAGAAAGTATTAATTTTAAAATCACTTAATTTTTGTACTGAAAAAATGTGTATCTCTAATCTTTTAATTTGGATATCTTTATGAAATATTTTAAATTATCTTAAAAAGTTTCTTGAAACTTTTCCTATGGGAGACACTGACATTTCATATTTTATTCTGAATTCTAAATGTTTGTGTTTCTAAGAAATTGGACCTGCCTGTGAAGGGATGCAAATCTCTTTCCAGCTCCTCTTATTTCAAATGTGCCAAGACCAAAAGTAGGTGAAAGAGATCCATTGAAGTGCAATTTATAGTAACATAAAATATAAAGAGGAAAAAGAAACCCCTTCAAAGCTGCATTTAACCATGAAGCTAATTTATCAGGTATGCAAAACGGTTTTGGCCCTTTAATGAAAATAGGCTGTATCTTTCCAGGGTAGTTACAAAGTAGTTTTCATCACTACTGTCACTTAAATCCTTTGGTTACTTCATATAAAATTAAAGATGTCATTTAGATACATAATTGAGATGTCATTTTATCTAGGATGTCTAAGGATATTTTCATATCTTAATTCGTTCTGTTCTATCTTGTATCCTGCCCCTTTTTTACACCTTCAATTTCAGTCTTAAAAAGTGTAATATTTCCTACTTACAAATAATTTGTTAAACATAACTCTGTTGTTGCCCCAACTTCATCTTTTTCACAATAGTCAGGTGCAAAAGTATTATGCAGTATGGGCATTATGCTCTTGAGTTTTCAATATCCTAAATATATACTAAAAACAAGCAACAAGGACCTGGATTTTAAAACCAATTTTAAAAAGGAGGGACGGTAAAAAAAACAAACAAACAAAAAAAAAGGATAATCTGTGCACCCAAAGGGACAACTGAGCTTTTTTGAGAATTTAACGCCCACTGTAGATGCTACGCTTTTGACAATGTCACATTTTATGATATGGCATAAAATATTATAATATCATAAATACTTTTTATTTGGATAATATATATCATGTGAATGTAAATTTCTCTGAAGTAGTTCTATTTAAATTCTAGAAAGACTTACACAAGTGTTACTTGACCTGAAAAAGTAGTAAAACCCATCCCAGTGTCACTGTAAGATGTGCTCGAGTGTAATGTGATAACATACAGAGAACTTTGGAGATATAATTCCTACAATTCAAACGGCTGGAATGATGTCTATTCAGAAAAAATGATCTTGTCCTCAGTTTTCTCTCTGACTGTAAAAGTAATCTTGGCACAGTGAATCAATATCTCATTATGTGAAAAAATATCTCCAAGATAAATTTTGAAGAATAGATAAATTAATGTTATAAATACATTTTCTTTATTTTTCTTTTTTTTTTTTTTAAGGTTCTATTAGTGCTATATATTGAAACAACATGAGGTGATGTAATAAGCAGAGTGAATAGGATGTCACATTCCTTTAAAACAATGGTTGACTTGCCTTAATCTCTTAATAATGCTGTATGTGTAGTGAACTTTCTGGAGCCCCTCTTGAGAACTGCTTTAATATCAAGTTAATTCATGTTAATGGCTATTGCCTATTAATCGCCACTTCCAAAATGAATGACAGTGACTGAATACTTACAAGGAAATACTGCAGCTGATAATTTGCATTATGAAAAATGCCAGCATCAGATCTATTTTGGTGTCCTTGAGAATCTGAGATTTGAGAAAGGGATGTGTAGAGTTCATCTGTATGTGGGTGTGGATTTGGAAAGAAAGCCAGCAACTGGTCCCTCTGATGTGGCTGGAATTATGACGCCACATAGGCTTTTGCTCCATGCTGCTCCTACATCCCCTGTTTCCCAGGTAATCTTCATTATTTAGGAGAAAGCTACAGTGAAAAGGCTAGAGGGCATATGCCTGTTTCAGGAGGACACAGTTGGCAAATGCATGGTGCCTAAAGAATGTAACTCATAGGCCGAAATCTTCTATACACATCCCACCCCGTCCAGTGATTGCTGTGGGCATCAGGATTTGCAGGAAAGGATGGTAGATGCCCCACTCATCTCCTCCTCAGCTGGTGCTGCTCAGCTTCAGAGAGAAGAGGGACTTGGGAAAGGCAGAATTGAATGAACGAGTTGAAAGGACAAAACCTTAATGGGCAAGGACTGGCAGAATAAAATGAGACTTTTGAGAATTGTCATCTTAGTAAATTCAGTAGTATTCAAGTACGACTAAGATGTCCAAGTTCACAACTTTTTTCTTTTAATTATCACCTTTTGGCATTATTACTGAACTTATTCTTTGTGTATGGGATAGGCACAGGACTTGGATGCCAAAACTCACTGAAGAGCATAGATTAGCAGTTCTTCTAATGAATGCATATGCATATAGAAAATATTTCAAAATAGTGAACACCTAGCAATGCCTTATAAATGTTAAATTTTTTTTTTCATCTTCTGGTCTTCAGAAAAGGTTTCCTCTTGAATTTATTGAAAGGTTTTTATATGGCTTATTAGAAGCAGTGTATTGAATTAACCTATTTAAGACTTCTTATATAAAGGTTGAACGTATTTTGTGGTAGAATGAGGTGGGAAGGTGACTTACTGCATATTCATGTGAGTGCCATTTGATTAGGAGGTGACACTTCACTAGAAAAGTTGAATGGAGTGATGCCAAGCAATGGATAGGTGTTAATTTAGGAAGATCCCCTGAAACTAGCTGGAAGAAAGTAGTTTAAGGGATGGAGGTTAAGTAGCTAATAATTTAGAACATCGCCTTTGTAGGCTCAACAATTTGCAGAATTTAAAATAGAGTTTAAACTCATATTCATTCTGTGATTCGACTAAAACCTGAGAAGATCAACAAAGCAGGGAAATATCTTTCAGAAGATCAATGCTCTTTCAAGGAATCTGGGACATTAAAGGGTTCTGCGTGTTTCAAAACTGTCCCTTAATATATGTTGCAGAACTCATCCTCCTATCTCAGAAGAATGGTTGCTTAGATTGCTAACAAGGGAGGGTTAAGTAAAGGAATAAGGTTTGCAGAGGAAGAAAAATAGTAAATAAAAATCGATACTTTTCCTTCATCGTCCTTTCCTTCTTCTCTCTCACTAAACCCCTTTCAGCACACATGACATCTGCAGAAATGTTGTTTCAATATGCAAAATTAATTTTGATCAGACAAATTAAAGTATTTTATAGCCAAATTTGGTATTAGTGCTTAGATAGGCAATAAGCATCACACTGTTTTAGGTATGGCACTTCAGGTAAATAGCTTAAGCCAATCTTGCAAGGTGCTGCATGCTGTTGAGGAGGTCCTGAGCAAACCCTTTTTCTCTTTTCCTCCCAAAGCCACGCACAATATTGTGTCTGTGCCTCGCACATTGTAGATGTGGGTTGATAAGGGAGTCCATAAGCCACTGTGACACAAACTACAAGAACAGACAATGAATTAATTCTGTTCTGGCTTTCACACTGATAACAAGATGTAGTTACTACTCTGTCACTATTGTACTTTTTGTAACACTTTCTTAGAGAACTCCTTGGAGAATTTCCCCTAGAATAAAAAAAAGAAAAGTGTTTTGTTCCTGCCCTCTGTGCATCAGTTGTCAAATTCAAGGATGCCTGCCAATGCAGTTCAGCCTTTTGTAGTCAGAATTAATTTTCAAACAATGCTTTCCAATTCCTACTAATCTGTTGTATGTTATTCAAACCTCCAATGTATGTAATTTCACAAGGATCGGCATAGCCAAGTACACAGAAGCCTTGAGCTGGCATGTCAAACAAAATGTTCTCTCTTGGAAGTGTACACAGTTTCATACTGATTGAATAATTACTGTTTTGAGTGTTCGCTTCTTAGGTTTTGCAGTGTATTCCAAAGTCTAATTTTATAAATGCATCCTAATGCTTCCTGATAATGACTACAGAACAGCTGTTTTGTGTAAATTAACAGCAAGTGTAAAAGCCTAGTCCTGCTTTAAGTCAGCTGCATAAATCTCTAATTTCTTTGGTTTGAGAATTTTTTGCATCTCCTTCAGGGTACAGCATAACTTTCATTTCCAGCAATTCTAATAACAAATTGGGGTTTAAAATTACAGTGAGGTTGGTGGCTATGTAGGGCCTCTTGACATTCTCTTATCCACTAAACCTGGACCCAGGTCATACAGATGTTATGTGGTCTGCCAATTTCTTGCAATATCAGATCAATTCAGCGGTCTTTCAAGAAAATTTCTGAGAAAAAGCTCATGAGAGAGTTGGCTAAGGAACCAGTAACCTTTCTCTGGTGAGAAAAAACAAGATCAGGTAAGCTAGAGCGTTAATCATTACTTGGTCTTGGAGCTTAAATTTCCAATTTGTCACCTGGATGTTTTGTTTCAGGAAGCTTAGCTGCTCTGGGCACAAGGTTGACATGACTAAACACCTTACGTGCTAGATGGCCCAAAGTCTCAGAATCAGGCTGTTGTCTCAAACTCTAATTCTGCTGCTCTTTAGAGTGTTACTATGCTATATTCTATTAGATCCAATTTCTATGCAAATCTTTCTCAGGACAGTCACCCAACCCCCCTTTTTGCTAAAGGAGACTATGTGTCTCCCCTTATGTCTTGAGGATGGTGGGCATGAGAGATGCAAGGAGGTACAGGACTCCTTAAATGAGCTGTAACATTAGTATTTTATCCTCTCTACATTTCAGCCACTAAGCTGCAAAAGCATCGTTACCTCATCAAGCTAAACTGGTATGTGTAGAGCCTGAGTTTGCCTAATTTCAGACGGTGGAGATTCTCGAATGATTCAGGGAAGCAGGATTTGATGTTGAATTTATGATCAATACAAATGGATTATGTACCTTGGGCTAGTCTGATGAAAATTCATAAAACAGATTTAGAAGCTCCTATTATATACCAAGAGCTTCTTTCCCTTTACCTCTTTAAAGAAATTTGTATTTTGTCACTGAAAAATGGGATAGTGTCAAAAGTAAGGTTTTCTCCATCAGTAAATACCTAAACTTTTAGGGAAAGAAGTGAAATGGCTTGTGGAGTGAAAGCACTGTTCCTAGACCACTGGAAAGAAACTTTGCAGGCCTTTCTTCAGCTGTATGACATTTTTCACAAATACTTGTTAAATATTAGAATTCATGCAAGCCAATTTCAAGACTTCAAAACTTGTGCAATACATTGAAGTTGGTAATGCTGAGCATTTCATTTCATCATGAGAAAAACCTAATCATCAAACTCAAGGAGACCTGGAATAACCTGGAGTGGTCTTTTAGCACCTGAAGGGGGCCTACAGCAGGAGGGAATGTTTTTAGAATGACAGAGTGTAGGTTTAGGTCAGATATTAAGAAGAAATTCTTTACTGGTACGGGTCAGAGTTGTGGATTCCTCATCCCTGAAAGTGCTAAAGGTCAGGCTGGATGGTGCTCTGATCAGCCTGGTCTAGTAGAAGGTGTCTCTGCCTGTGACAGGGTGTTGGAACTTGATGATCTTTAAGGTCCCTTAAAGTAGTTCTTACATTCCAGCACAAACCTTGCTTGCTGGAGTGCAACAAAATTTGTTCCCTGCTGCTTCATGCAACATCACAATTGACCCCCCTGCCATTGAGTCAGCATGAAGCCACATCTGTGCTGAGCCATGTCCCTCCAAGGGCTGCTGTGAGACAATGTTCCCCACTTTTCTCCAGATTTATACTCAGGGTGATAGCACAAGGGCCGTAACTCAAATTCTTTTTCTGTTATGATGGCCTCTCCTTTGGTTATTTATGTTACAGTCACAGCTCGGGGAACTGGGCACAGGTGGACCCCACCAGCCAACATTGCACATCCTATGGCTGAACTATAATGCAATGCAATCTCTTGAGCATGAGAAACATTTTCTAATTAAGCAGTTAGAATACTGCATTATTTGAGGATCATTCAGCATCTTCTAATCCTTATTTGATTTAGCTTTCTTTCACTAATGTACATTTCGCTGCTTGTTGTTATCTTTCTCTTTGAACCTTCTTAGAAATCCATTTAGTCATGGCAATTGCTTCTTCACAAGGCACTTCTCTGTAATGTTCAGTACAATAATCTCATGTCAAAAGATGTTGTTAAAATAAAATTACTTATATGATAAAGTCTTGTTAAAAAAAAGAGAGAATAAAAATCTACTATTTCTTTTCTGTTTTGCATTATCCTCCATTACAGGTAATGAAATAATGCAAATAAAAGTTGTAAGTATCATATTAAAAGGAACTCAGACTAACAATATCAGAAATTACAAACTTAATCTTATTTAGTTGCACATGTTGCTGCAGTTGGAACTCAGTTGTCTGATTATGAGAGAGAAAAAGAAGCATCAATATTGCCACTGAAGTCTGAAAGATAATTTTATTCCCAGATTAGCGACATTGATGATGTACGTGCATATAAAATAATTCCTCTGCAGTAAACAGAAGGAATTTGAAGGTGCTGCCTCACACCTTTTGTAACTGAATGCCTTTTATATTGTGTAAAAAAAAAAAAAAAGTAAATAAAATGCTCTTATTAAACAGATGGTTTCATGGCTTCTCATTTAGGTCCAAAAATTGGAGCCTCGATCTGCAGATTCCCATGCCAGTGGCCAGTAAAAGCAGTGACATGTCCTGCAGGATGATTTCCACTGGTATCCACAGTAAATGAAAGGGCAGCTCCTGGTTCGGCTGGACTCTCTGTTTCAGGGTTGTTAGTACCAGTCTGCATCATGTTTCTGTCAGCATATTAACTTCTCTTTTTAGAGAGGAGTAACTGGTCCTGAACCAGTCTGAAAAAGAGGCACACTCTGTTTTGTATTATTTGTTTTGACTGACATATGTTTCATCCTGTATTTCTGCACAGTTATCTTTGCAAGATATTTTTGACTAGTAGCTTAAATAAACTCCATTTTAACTAACCCTTTTCACCCTGTTTAACAAAATACTAACTTATTTAAGCTCACCTATGGGTCCAAGTTTCTGTGACTGATATAGGAAGGTCTTATTCTGAACTGAAGTATTATTTTAAAAGAATCTGGCTAGATTGAGACTAGCAAACTAATTTATGTCATTTGATGAACGTCCCTACTTTGAAGATGTTTGTGATTTCTTCGCAGAAAATGTGATAATGCAGAATGTCACAGGAAACCTCCAGGAGTGACAGGAAGGATGAGTAACAGAAGTATGTGCCTGTTTGCAAAGGTGGTGTCTCACTCAGTTCAACTATCAGTAGTTGCATCTGTGATACCATATTTTTTGGTTTTAAAAGCTTGTTAGTTGTCAGTGTGGGTCAAATAAAGAATCACAGTATTTCAGCTTGGCCTCAAACATCTGACACATTGACTTTACAGGGAGATCTCAGAAGGGCAATAATGGCACATCACAGACCCAACCACCTAGAAAAATCCTTTTCTTGCAGGTGCACTCAAGACATAGATCTGCCTCTGCTCTAGTACACAAAGAGTAAATAAAACCAACATTAATTATCCCCAAAAATTTTATATTAAATAGTACTGACACAACTTTTGTCTTATGCTTTTGACAATGTAGCATGGGGTGAGGAAGATTGCTTTTCCTCCATTTCCCCCTTTTTGATTGTTTTTCCTTGTTTGGTTGGTTTAGGTCTTTTTACTTTGGCATATTACTCATGCCTCATGCTGGGAGAAGAACCAGACAGCTACCTTTAAATAAGAGAGATTTGTTAATATAGCTATCACCTGATGCTAACAAGCCTGCTGTTTTTTGTAAGTGTTCCTAGCTAGGAAAAATGATGGCAAAGGTGGTGTGATTCAGAGTTTGGCTGAATTTGTTAGGTCATTATCAGCTTGGTTTCAGGACATTTTACAATATGGAGCAAGAAAAATGTCAATGCCTGTAGTTAATGATCAGCTTGTAATAGACAAAGTGCTACATGATAGTTTCATGAGAAGATTGATGCTGCCGTTTCTGAGATATTGCTGACTCATCCATGGCATCTAATGGATGCACTTCCCTGAATTAATTCCTGCTTCCAGTTCCATAAATATGGCTAAAGTAAATGATACCTCTTAGGAAACATCCTGTCTTCTTCTTAATGTCACTTATTCCAATGGTCTTACTGTTAAACATTCACATCTTATTTCTGTCTGAAAAGGGTCTAGTGTCAGATTCCAGTTATAGCTTATTGTCTTTGTGTTAGGTTTTTTTTTTTTCAGAAAGCTGTTTTTACTTTGGATGTTTTGTAATTAAACAAGCTTTTTTTTTTTCCCCCATAAGATTTAAATGATAACATCATCAATAATTTCACCAGAACAAATTTTTTCCAAGATTGTTTCTTTTTACAGTAAAGATACATTTTGGAATTCTTAAAACATTTTTATACTATTGTGGTTTTTAAGAGTGGTAATTAATTAGCTTTGCTATTCTAAAAGTATAAGGGAGATAAGGATATATAAGGTATGGTCATATGTTTTATTAGACCAACTGATACAGATCGGGGAAAGGGTGAAGAAGTAGGATCAAAAATTGAGCACTTAAGCACTCCCTGAGATGCCAAGAGGTTTTTGTGACCAACTATTAAGTAGTCAGTTTAATAAGAAATAACTTCTTACATGTCTTCCTTTTTTTTGCAATATTTCACAAAGCAAGACAGAAAATGCTATATAAAGAACACTTAAGTACTTTCCAGCAAAAAGAAAGTTACTTTGAGAAAAATAATCTGCAAAAATATTAAGAACAGTGTTGTTCAACTCAAAAATAAGTAAATCAAAAAGGTGATATATTTTCTGTCAGGCTAAAAGTGTTGAGCTCGATAAATTTCTGTTATAGTTGTCTCCCTTGTCTTTCACCACCTCAAGGCTTATTAAAAGAAATAAATACCACTAAATATATTCAGTAATAAAGTATTACAGAAAGGAATATAAAAATTCAATGATAGAGGAAAAAAATTAGGAGCCAATCATTATAGTGTTCTCTAACTTTTTCGAAAAGTGCTTTGGCCCCCTCCCTTGTCACCATCTCTGTCAGTGTCAGAGGAGGCAAAAAACTGCACTGGATGATCAGATAGCATATTTACTCAAAGACGACGAACCAACCAACCAAACAAACAAAAAACCACACTGTTTTTGTTTAAAATAAGGCGAAGAGGCATTGAGTTTTTCTCATTCACAACATTTACTACGTTTGACATTTGAGCTGCTGTAACTGGGAAGAGATAACTCCATCCTGAGGCGAAGGATGTTATTTCTACAGCTAATTGGCTGGCTGATACCTTAATTCATAAATCTCTGTGCCTGTTCTCATTTACCATGACTAAAGATCCAAACCATTTATAGCTGCAGTGAGGACAAGAATACTTATTTTTCCTGCTCTGAAGCTCATTCTTAAAAATCACTGGGATGTAAAATTCCTTTTCAACAGGTTTGGTTTTTTTTAATCCCAAGCACCGTTTAAAATATATAATATCAATCATTCCTTAAGAATTCTGTTACAATAACTGAGAACAACTTCAATTAAATCCTTTTATTAAGTGAAGAAGTAATTTACATTCAGATTTCACCAGATGAGGTTAATGTAGTCATACTGGGGACATTACAAAAACCGACAGCTCCCCATAGCCTTATGATTATTTGCAAATGAGAAGAGGAAGTTGTGAGTGATGCATACAGAAAGCTATGGGAGACATTTCTAGAGGAGACCACACCTCTTTTCTGGGTGTTTTTTCTCTCATGGTAATAGCTGTCCTCATTTTTATTTTTTCAAATGCACCTTCTCTGCTCAGTTTGACCTTATTGACTGTTAATGTTTAATATTAAGAGTTAAAAAGGGGGTTAAATGGAGAAAAAAAATCGAAATCATGAGCACTAAACTATAAATTACAAAACAGCAGATAATTATAAGAGAATAAATGGTTACATTACTTATGCACTGTAAGATTTAACTCCGAGTGTATATTTCTTCTAGATAAAAACATCCTTTATTTATTTTAATTAGAATTATTCCCTCCACATCTGATACAGTAACTTTATTTTTCAAGCTTATAAAATAATTTTCTTAAATGAAGCCAAACAAAACTTAAAAAAATTATTGGCTTGCAATTATTGAAAAAGCTCTTATCTAGTGGAAAGGAAGGTTTATACGAGCTGTTCACAGTTTCAATACCATCTTAGTGGTTAGAGCAAATCTCCTGTATCCAAGACTGCCTGAAAGAATAGGCTATAGGGAAAGTTTAAGCTTAGTCCATTCCAGAAATTTCCTTTAGAATCCCATACACTGCAATACATAAAATGTTCTGGGACATAAATGTACTAGTGGTGCTCATACAGACAAGGTAATTGTGTGTAAAATAGGGAGGCAACTGGCCAAAATTTTTTTTCAGTCCATCTGCTGGCAATGGTGCATAGACATTTTTAATATTGCACGTTGCATTTCTGAACATGGAAAAGGGAGAAAAAAGTAAGAAAGTGTTTTGAAGTCTTATGGTACAAATTGTGAGATAACTATTATTTTTATATTTACATGTTGTACTAAAAGTAATTTACTTCTAATCTATGTGTTACTGCTTATATATTTCCTTCATAAGGAAAAATCTAGGCTGAAAATGAGGTCTTTGAGGTACTGACTTTCTCCTTGATATCCCTCATGCACCACAGCAGGAATTTTCTTAGTGATATTTTATTCATTTTTCCCCTTCTAATTATCTTTGAGTTTTCTTTTCCTATCCTTGTTTCCATGTTCTACCACAGAAAGTGACTTTGTGGTGAGCAGAGGGGAATTCCTTCAACATATTTCAGGGAGCATGAAATTCAACCTGGGATTTTGCTGCAAAGGCTAGAGATGAAAAGTGCTAACTAACAAAATCTGCTTGAGGGGAAAACGTTTTCTCACTTTGATAATGAAATATTCATTGTGTAAGGTTTTCCCCCCCATGACAATCACATGAGAATTTCAGACTGAAATTATGTGATCTCTAGACATGGGACCTTGGCAATCTCCCTCCTGTCAGGATTATTCATCTCAGCACTGGATGTAAAAAAGTGTTCAACCAGCCACACGGCTACAAACTCCTGCATGTGCGCTTTCCACATTTGGTGACCTGGAGTCACATGTTAAGATCCTTCTGCCACAGATCTAATTTTCTAGGCCCTTTAGCCTCAGCCCTTTTCTAGGCCCTCAGCCCTTTAGCCCATGTGTGTCTTCCTCCCCCTGAGAACACAGGCTGTGCTTTTCCAAGCATCTCTGAGCCATGTGGAGAGCTACATTCTGGGCGCTGCTCTCACGTTATTTTTATAGTCAACCAGTGAGGCCTGATTTAATCTCCCTGCAAAGTTAGATGACCAGTTCTAAGTGACTTTTAGTTGTTTTTCATTTGTTTGTTTGGTTTGGCTTTGCTTTGTAAAGGCAACTGAGGCAGAAAAACAAATTTCTTTTGAACTAATGCCAGCACAAAACAAATCAATCAAAAATGAATCTCACCTTTTCATACCGTAACACCACAACAAAAAGCTTGAAAAACCTTTTCAGCTGTGGTTTTGGGAATCTTTTTTTAAGCCTATATTTTTCTATCTCATGCATTAATCATTTTATTACCCTCATACAATCAAATGTAGGATTTATGGATGTCCTACACAGCACATCTTCCAGGTGCTATAGCCCAGCAGAGCAGAAGGTAAGCATACAACACTGGAAGGCCTGCCTTAATCTTGATTTCTCCAATTGAGAGACACTGAAATAAAGCTACAGGGTCTAGACACAGATTTATTAGCAGAAAGATTATAGATTATATATTATGATAGATTATGTATTTTATATACATAAAATGAATTTACAAATAATATTTTTATGTTAATATAGCACATAAATGTATTTCTTGCTAATAATATTTTATATTTTATTGTCTTACACTTTTAAACATTGAAAATTGTTTATTAGTATTGTGTACTATTAGACTATGCAGTTTATTGGACTGCAATTCAGTATATAATGTGTGACACACTTATTACATGCAAACAATAAGAAATCAAAAGTTCTAAGCTATCCCAAAGGAGCAACATTTGAACAATATATTCATTAGCAGCCATCAAATACAAAATAGATGTAGTCATCATCAAAAATATTTTTTTAATTTATAAATGACATTTTGTATATATTTGTTTATATGCATGGAATGAAAGTAAACATGTAAAATGTGTTCACTTATTTGGTGATATAATACAGTCCTGTGTTTCTGAGAAGAAAAACGGGCAGAAGAAATGGGCATATATAAAACTAAATGCTTGGTATGATTTATGGTTCATTAAATGCCACTTAAGGAACAAAAATTAAATGGTCCACGCTGCACTATGAAAGACTTTTCCTATCTCACCTCAAGGAAGTAAGTAAACTAGTTTTTTGTGGTTTAATCTACATAAGGAAAATTCCACCTCTTTTGAAATCAATGACACAGCCCCTGTGCTTTCAGTTGGCTGTAATTCCACTTCCATATGTATACTGTGACTGATGGTCTCTATCACAAATAGCTCCAGGAAATGTCATTTATATATATTTGTGCAGTGCCCTGCACAGTAAAGGTTGGGCTTGTTTGAAGTGAGCCAATGAGCTGGTAACATAATATAAATAATAAATGATACCTGCTAAACAACTCTGTATAGAGGGTTGTGATTGTGTGGAAAGGAGATTTATACAGTATGAAAAAATTAGTGTTTGGTGACCATTGTTCACTTTTTTTTAGTACACTTGCAGGTTAAATTGACACTTCAACATACAACTTGACTAATTTTCTTGATTGCTCAAGGACCTTATAAGACCAAAGCAAAAATTATTTAGGTTTGGATGTTATTAATTTAACTGACCCAAAAAATCTACTTAAAAATTCCAAATCATTTTATCCTCACAATGCTTCTATGGCCTTGCTTTGGGTTTGAATTTTGCTCCTGTAGATGTGTTGCTATTCATCTTTCCTAGAAGCAGCAGTTAAAATAAACTGTCTTGAGAAAACATAATGACCTGGCATAGTGAGGGGGTGAAATATGTTAGTCTTATCCCTTGACCTTCTGACCCATCAATGGAAGAGAAAACCAAATATGGTGATGATCACCAAAGGACATATTTTTCTTTCTATCCCACCAGCACACCATAGTGAGAAAGAATCCTCTCTCTTCAGCTGTGCTCCTTGAATCAAGCTGTCAGGCTCCAAGGCAAGTTGTGGAAATAATGAAAAAAAAAGTAGAAAACACAAAAACCAGCCAACCAAACCAAAAGCCTAATAGCTACTGCTTTGTCCAATGATAAAGACTATATTCAAAGAAGAAAGTCAAATGTATTAAATTCTAGATCATTTCACATTTTTTTCCCCTTAGGTTTAAATACTTAGTGGTAAGTCAGGTGGATCAGATGAAGGATGACAAAGAAAGACCCCCACACTGCAGTGTAGTAAAATCATAATTTGGAATTTCAGTGGTCAAAATGGAAGGAATGTCTTTGCGTTGATTAGTGATAAAGTGAGATAACATTTGAGTATAGTTTCTTTCATTTACTGAAAACGTAATTTACCTGCAGGAATTTATCACTAAAACATTTATTTTTGATATCTAGCTGGGACACTGTTGTGTAAGCTTGCAGAAACAGATGCGTAGGCTGACTCTGACAGTTCTCTGTGTCTTGCAAAGAAATTAAATGCTTGCTATTGTTTATTGCTTTTGACTAGTATAGGTGAAAGTATCCTCTGAACAGACTTGAATGCTTGATGTTGTGATTAGGTAGGGGAGAGGATATACTTTGTTATTGCCCTTCTGCAGTAACTAGCTACCTGCCATGAGTATGTAGCAGCTACACATAAGATAGAAACTTCTCTTGGCACAATTAATTTCTGTTACAGGATAAGAATCTTGGAATTTTTTTTGTCAATACAAGAGGCTGCATATGCCAAACTCACAAAATATTGGTGATTTCAATTAATACTATAAAAAATCCTAGTTTAAGACCTTTTGTCTTCATACTTTGTTTTGACTTGGATTTTGTATAAACTATACTGAGAAGATGTGAAACCTCTCTTTGGTATTATAAAATGCATGTATACTTGGATATGTGGTGCTATAGGTACCATAAATTAACTAAATATTTTACCTTATTTTCTATGATTAAGGTAAAGTCCATACTTCAATGGTACTATCCAAATGCATTTTGTTACCTCAAATTTAGTGTCTTTCTCCTCTGTAGACAAAAAATCTGACATTAACATTTGCAAATAGATGTTAAGGCCTCAGAAGCATGACTTGGAAATTAGATGAGAACATCAGGAGCTGGGGGAAGAACTTCAGACATTTGAAAAAAAGTTACTAGCAGTGTATAAATGTCCTTCCTCCAAGGTACACTATTGCTTTATCAAGCATACTTATTAGCTGTTTCCAGCCACTTGTTGTCACCTGTGGCAGCTTTAACCTTATTCTTTAAAACAATACTGTACTAAAATCAAACTGCCTACTAATATGGCTAAAAGCCTATACCACATGCTTTCTAGCCCATTTTGTTGCATTTAAAGATTCATCAGTTAAAGCAACATCTCAAAAAATAGCATTTGGTTCTTGAAATTTAATATTGTAAATGTGGGGAAAGACATTATTGCCTGACTTGTGGCACCCTTCATCTCTCATTCCCTTCAGAGCTATGTTTTCTATCTGCACTTTCCCTCAGTGTCTGCCTGGGAATATTACTATTACTAGAGCAGCAGATTGCAGTTGCTGTTTCCCCCCAGTCAAAAGCAACCTCCAGACTGCTCTAACCAGACAATAATGAAGAATAAATGCCTAATGTGCCAATCTGGCAAATTAGATTAAACAGCTGAGCATATCCAAAGAAATTAAATGTAGCCAAATAATTTAGTGGCTTAGGAAATCATAGGGGGGAGGGAGAACTTTAGATCCTAGGGTAAATTTTTTATATATTAATTCAGAATTAGTCCTTTAGAGAAATTTTGAGAAATAAGAGTGTCAGAATCAGACTAACAGAGCATCACCTACCCCTCAAATTTAGTGAATGTTTTCTGTGTTGGCATCAGTCACCTACAACTGTTCCCAAGATGTTTATCTCCACTCCACACTGGTGCACTGTGTTCAGAGCAAAACCAACTCAGAGGAAAAGGGAGACCTGGGTACAGGCCATCAACAGATGTTCACCACCAATTTTTGGCTCAGCTTTGTACTCAAGCCTCATAAATGTAAGTCTGGGCTCCAAAACACTGCTCTGGGCTAGGTCACCCCTCAGCATCCTATGGCTTTGGTGGGAGTGAGAAGGGGTGGCCTCTGGCTGAATGTTCTTGCATGAGTGTTGAGGGAGAGGGCTGTGCTAGTGACTGTGCTCTGCTTTAAAATCATTAAACTTCTCTGTGTTTGGGCTTACAGGAACATATTTGGAGATAAAAGGTGCTCTACTTCTTAACTTCTTTCTTTCCCTGCTTACTGGAGCCTTTTGGATGGTGTGTGCTTATCTTTTCATCCCCTCTACTCTTAAGGGGTAATTCAGTCCTAGCTGCCTGACATTTAGTTGGCTTTAGGTTTTTGAATGAACATGAAGCCAGGTAGGGAAAAATCTACTGGCATGATTTCATCATAGATGTGATGACATTAGGAATTATTTTATTGTGGTGGTTTAAGCACCACAATATTAACTAGGGGGCACTCTTAATAGTGACGAGAATGTGACAACAGCGAAACACTTTATTTGTCTGGAGCTCAAAGAAAACACAGTTTAGGGAACCCCAGACTCAACACAAAAAAACAAGCACCCAGCAAAACCACAAAAAGGAAAACCAAGAAAAAAGGAATAAGGGAACTGCTTTCAAAGGCCAGCCAAACTGGCCACAGAGAGGCAGTGGAAAGGAAGAGCCACTTTCTCTTTCTTCTCCCTCTCTGATGGGTAGCCAACTCCCAGCCCTTGGAATCTCTGAAAAAAAACAACACAGTGAAAGGTTCTCCCCCCCCCCAACCCGGGATGTTATTTGGGGAGGCTTTCAACCTGTAGTTGTGCTCGTGTGGCTCCAATGCCGATGGAGGTGGGCTGAGTCAAGCCACG
>VXBA01003909.1:141497-193997 GCA_013399895.1 Serilophus lunatus
CGCTCCCTCCAAGAACTTGCCACCACACTCCCCTGCCCCCCCCCCCTCCCTTTTCAACCCACTACATTTATTTATTTTCTTTTTTGTGTGAGTAATAGAGTAGCAAGAGTTTAGAAAAACAGGCTCAGTGAGAAATTCTTTATGTCAAATAATTTTTTAATTAAAGGCAAACAAAACAGAAACCAAGACCAAAAAACCAAACCAAACAACCAAAAACCAGGAAAAACCACATGCACAAAATAAAATCCAAAAACCAACACCAGAGAACTCAAACAACTTTAGAAGTAGGGTTGAAAATGTTTTTCATTTAACATTTGTCATGTCTCCTTAGGTGAGCTGCTAAGCAATTAGGGAGGAAGTAGAAATAGTCCCTCATTAGAAATGGAAGTAAATAGAAAAATTAAGAGAGTCTTCCATCATTTTGAGAATGAAAATAAAGAATATTTTGAATTCTGTAATGTTATCATATTTCTTTTACTTCCTCTCGGATGTCTGGGTGCATCGTGTTTTTCTATTTGCTACTAATCCACAAGGTTTGTAAGAATTCACTACATTGATACAATAAAGCTAGTCCTTGACCTGCTGTGTTAGATGGGGCCTGTAGTGAAGACAGTGGGTTTGGGGCTGTAGCAATGTCAAGTTTTCTGTGGGCATCACTGGATCTGCACAGTACAAATGTATGAAAAACTTGAGTCTCAGCTCTCCTGGGGAGCATCTATTTGGCCCAATGTGCCTTAAAGTAGAAGTTCTTCAAATTAGCTCTAAGTGCAGATAAAGTCTCATTCATATCCTGGAAACAAATTGCACAGGGCATTAAGTACTATGTTCATAGCTGTTCTCATTCCAGTCATAGTTTATGGATCTGCATTTTGATTTCCAATAGCTGACGCAGACACGTAGTTGATTTCTGCCCAGAAACGCAAAATACAGAACAGTCTTGTTTTCTTTGGGAAAAACAAACAAACAAAACAGACTACACCAAAACCATAGCCTATATTTGTGAGTATTAATATTTTCATTTACTTTCTAGTTGATTCTAATGTTGCTGATGATTTGGATGCCCAATCGCCTTTTTTAAAAAAGTTTATCCCCTTGACTGTGGTGGAAACAGATAGGAGATGTGAAAATAACTTTTGTAAGTGCATTTTACTGCTAAAAATGTTCCATTAGCAATTTTACCTGGAATCAGATATACCAGATCTGTCCCACCAGTACATCTGACTCTGTTTCTTTTGTCCAAATCTAATAGGTATTGCTAATGAAAGGAAGAATGTGGTGACTTGTTTTAGAAACAAGTAAGTCATAAGTACAGATGGTCATAAGTTCGATTAACTACAGATTCACCTTTTTAAAAAAATTTCTTGATCTCTTGGCTGACCTAAGAAGGTAGAAATCTGTAGAGCCATTGTATTGTAATGCCATCTAAAATGGGTATTCCCCAGTAAGTTGTACTAACTGATAGTACAATCAGCATTTTTAATTTCATAGTAGACTACCATGAATTTATTTGGTTAGTGTTTCCATGAATTATTTTAGGTATGAAGCTAAAAGCTTGTTAATTTTAAAATTATCTAAGTTTTCTTTATTCAGAAACACTTGGAATCTATTTCTTTGAGAACTCAGCTGGTCGCCTTAACACGCTACATTGCAGTAATTCTCTTCAGTCAGCATTTCAGAATTTACGGGCTTTGTTCACCTCTGGAAATATGAAAGGGTGTTGTTTGGGAACACATGACAAAAGAGCAGCATTATCAGAACTCAGAGTGAGCTAAATCCCCCAATAGGTCAGAGATGTTTACAGCTTATTATACAAACATTGACAAGGCTCAAATAATTTGCACTGTGGGCTTTCACACGCTCTAAGGAAATTGCTGAAATTATTAAAAAATATGGGAAATCCTAACAAGTAATCCATCGCCTTCACAAATATTTTTCTCTTTGTATCTAATTCCATGCAGATGTGGGAGAGACTTAGAAAAGATGCTTACATTTGAATCTCCGCTCAAAGTGAGTTCAGTTTTTTTTATTTTTTAATATTCTGCCACCTATTGGTAACTGTAGGTGCTTGAGATGCTGAACATGGCACAGTGATATACACAATGGCCAATGTAATCCATGTCCCTGTCTCTCTTAATTAACATAATAATTTATTCTTCTTCCCAGGCAATTTACTCTGCAAAACTTCCAATGGATCAAATTATGTCAAGGGAAACCACTGAAGCATTAAAACAATTCCACTGTTTTTTAGGAGGCCTGAATCAAAATCCAACTTTCAGGTTTTGGACTGTCTTTCCACCTAGAAATATACCTTAAATACTGGCGGGGCCTCTCTTACTAGATCTAATATGACCACTTCCTACAAATTCTGTGTGGTTAAAAACATTTAGGAGACCAGCAGCCTTCCTGTCTATTTGTAACTAGACATATTAATTTCTTATTTGTTTATGATGTACACTGAATAGAATTGGATATCCATTATGCCTGGAATGTAACTAGAGAAGTCCTTAATTCTGTGGAAATTATATAGATATCAATCCTGATTAGCTGTTTATTTTCAGAAGCAGAGAAAGTTCTACTTCACCTTGAGGGAATCCTAGATGAGCTTAGAATTTTCTTGTGTTTTTTGAAGATGAATGGGAAAACTTCTGTGGTCTTGATTTTTGTGTAATATACCCCATATGTGTACTCCTTGTTCAGAAAGCCATTCAATCAAGCCCTTCACAATGCTATCTTTGTTCCATTTGTAACTCCATTTGTAACAAAGGTTAGCATAATTTTAAGGATTTCATTGCTGCAGACAGGAGAAATATCAAAGGCTAGGACTGGTTCATTTCTCAGAGTTTGTTATTTAGTATTTATCTCCCTTTAAAGATTTTTATCTGTGAATAAGAAACTTGAATGTCTAAGACAGCAGATATGGAAGGGTTTGAACTATCCCATAGATGTTGGATGTTGAGTATCTTCAGAAAATAGGAAGGGATTAATCAGTGTGAGAAGAAACAGCATTGAGTCAGGTAATAAGTCAGTATTTTTATTTTTAAATGTGAACCAGGATCTCCAGGAATAAGCTGAAGACATCAGAAAGAGGATCACAAACAATGGGAAAGAAGAAAACCAGTCAGAAAAGCTGCAAGTAAAGCAGAGAGGTCAACAAAAAGGTGAGCTAAATAGAGATCCCAAACTCTGACTGATGACACATGTGGAAAGTAGAATGTCAAAGTATGAAAACAAACAAGGAACTCTTTGGAGGAGATAAATACCGATTATAGTGTGACAAGTGGGTTACCAGAAAATAAAGGTGAGGGGTAATTAAAGAATACTGCTGTGAAGCTCATGGATGTGCTTCTGTCTTCTGTCCAATCTTCTCTGGAGAGGCTCCTAAGAGGCACCAATTTTCTTCAGGCAACAAAGATGACATATTCTGGGACTGAGGTGCTGCTTTAATACATTTTTCAAAAGCTAGATCAGCTGTGGGATAACAAAACACCAAAACTAGAGAATTAAATAACTGAGGACTTGGACTTTGACTCCAGAGGATCTTAGGTATAAAGCCTTAAAACATTCCCATTCAAGGAACCAGTATGTACTAGATATAGTGCCTACAGTACATACATTTATAATGTAAATTAAAGTGGTGCTTTTCACTGTCCTCTAAAGGGAATTATGACCCCAATTGAGTACAAGTTGGTGTTCATTACTTCTAGGAAAACCTGTAAAATCAATCATTAGAAGTGGATGTTTAAAATGCTTTGCAGGGGACATGAACTGAAAGAAAAACCAGCCTCTCTCTGAAGGGAAAATATGTTTCTTTATATTTACAAATGACTGTTAAAGAAGTAGAGAAAGCATGAATGAGAGGCAAAGTGTTGTTAAGTTTAAAGAGCTCAGTGGCCAGAAAAGAGAAGCTGCTCTACATCTAAATCTGGCAAGCTGGCAGCAATGGAATAGTGCTCAAATTGACTGACATGGAGATCTGGGGGGCTCCTGACTGTGTCCCGCTATTCTGAGAGAGCCAGTAGAGGCACAGCTTCCCTGGGACGGCAAGCTCTATGGTGCCTTCAACCCACAGACTACACTGCCCAGCTACTTACAAGGAGGAATTTATTCCTGTATCATTCAAGGAAGGGGCTGTGGTTCCCATGACCAAGCCAAACTTTGCACAGAAACACCAAATTCCAGAGTAAGCGCCCAATAGGCTAGTTAGCAATAGTGTTAGCAACATCCTTAAACCTCCTCTTTTCTCAGTTACAATAAAATTTCATGCACTGATCCTTGATCTAGGCCTGTCAATCCCAAAAGCTGGTGCTTGGTGCTAAGGTTTCCTCTGTTAATTCAGATGCCCTTGCTCAGATGGCCATCATGACTTTATTCTTTATGGAGCATTTCCTATTTTAGGTTTGTGGAAAAACAGAGATAAGCAGCTCTTTTGTAAGCATCTACGGGAAATCTGTGTTCCTCTCAGACCCAGGCTCCCTAGATGGCTAGAGGAGGTGTAGGACCTCCACAAGACAAAAGAATGGGTAGAAAACAGCGTAGGAAAGGTGTTTTGGGTAAATGCACATCACTGTGCACAGGAGATGGTTTCTTAATTGATGAGTCTCCACTACCCCAAAGGCAGACTCATAGGTAAGTGTAGCATCAATTCCCATATCAGCATAATCTCAGTTCAGTGAAATTCTGTTCAATATTGAATAGCAACCAAAAGGGATGAGAAAAATAGGGAGTATAAATCATATGCGGGAAAAGTATAAATATACAACTTAATTTAGAAATCAGTCAGTTACTTTTTTTTTGAAAGTGCCATTTTTACTTCTTGTCACCAATATATGAAAAGAGACAGCTGAGGAAGAAGTGATTTAGGGATGAACTAGGAAAATGATAGACTTTCACACAAAAACAAATTCATCTAGAACTGACATACCAATAGCTTTGGATAATTTGCAATGCATTTAAAATGGCAACTGGGCTATCTTGGTGGTATGCAATTCTAAAGCTGGAAGAGAAGAAGTAATAGCTAACAAAAAAAAAGGTGAACAAAATCCTTACCAGCTTCCCATCAATTAGAAGCTGAAAAGCTGGAGAAAAAAATGAAGTGAGGAAAATGTGCCCTTCCAGAGCATATACACTGAGAGATAAACAGAGCACAGACAAATAAAACAGTCTCCATCTGCACTGAAAAAGCTGTGTATGGGTTTTTAGATATTAATCCTAGTGAGTCCATTCAGATTTATACATTTAAAATAATGTGAAGAATGTTATCAGCTGGCACTTTTTTGTTCAGCTGCCATTGTGCTCTTCAGTCATTTTGTTACATCCCTTAAGCAGCTACTGGACAAATTCCAGTTCAACGTGCTGTCCTGTGAGCAAGTTATCCATGATACTTTGAAAATCACTAAAGATCTGTTCTTGGCTTGGTACTTGGATGACAATTGCAAGTTCTATAAAACTATCAATCTGCTGGCTGTCAACAGCTGAAAATAAAACCACAGTTACAATTCTGACATTGGTGTTCAGACTGTTGGGACAGACACTTACTTACTGCAGTTAGTTTTATTACTGTAAATACACTATTATGTGACTTCACTTAAAAATGTATATTCACAGGCAGTAAATGTGAACATACCCTGTTTCATACAGAACATCCAGGGCAGAGAGTGCCTCTGCTGACCCATCTGCTGAACAGACCAACCACAGCAACTCATCTATTTCACCACGAAGGGGAAGAGAGATCATGGAAACTGAAGACTGCAGCATCTGTTTTCTTTCTCTCTGCTTTGCTTTTATCCATTTTCTCCTGTAATTCAAGAGAGTTTGTCATGGGAGTAATTGACATATTCTCTGACACAAGTTAACCAGACCTGTACAACTTTAATTCAGTGATAGTGGAAGGGCTGATGCTAAGATCATGTGATGCCATTTTGGTGGAGTGACTGCCAGCAATACTCTTAAAAACCTATTTTCCCTCTCTAAGAAGTTTCATGAAACTTTTTGAGGCAGGATTTTGAGGCAGACCTTCAGCAAGCAAATGCAATAGGGCCAGTCTGAGGCAATAACTCATCAACTAAAAGCTGCAAAAAAGCCCACGTTGGCTGCTGTGCCAGCCACTCTTACCCATGGGGTGTAGAGGTGGAGAACCAGGAGAATGAAAGCATATGGGGCAGCAGACCTTTAGAGATGGCACTCAGGAGGTTGTCTCCAAATACCTCTGATTGTAGGAGGGGCCAAGGAAGCTGAGAAAAAACCTGTTTAAATCTCTCCTCATAGCCTTTCTGATGCTTGCATGACAGAAGGCACAAAGAGAGAAGAAAATGCAATAGTCTCTCTATTGAAATTCAAAGCCAGCCTATGCAATTGGGGTTCACAAAGAGTGCACCTGAGAAAGTTGCTCCTGAGCAAAATGGATGCACTTGTGAAAGCTTATGACAGTCATAGCTGACTCACTCACAATTTGTGCCACACACAACCTTCTGCAGACCATCCTGGACTGTGGGCTATCATTAACCAGCAAACCATATGGAAATGGACACAAGGATGAGCTCTGGCACTCATAAACCTACTTTCCAGCATCCCTTTAGGTACCCTTCCCAGATGTGCCAGGGCTTGGATGGAGAGATAGCAAAGGTCGGACTTTTGAAATTTTCTTTTCTCTTCTGTAATAACCTACTAACTTTGTACAAATTAACTGAAATTATTGTGTAAGGCATATTGACCTATTTAGGTGAGCTACATAAATAGTCTGCTTACAAGAAGTCACCTATTTTCAGTCAGACAAGGTGGGCAGCATCAGCATGTAGTCACAAATACCTCTATCACAAAATATTTTAAGAATGATGCTTTGAACTGTGTTCATTACAAATAAATTAGCTCATAAGATGCATGAGTGGATTACCAAAAAAGCAAAGAAAGGTATGATTATAGCAAACATCATTTAAAAAACCCACACCTTAATTTTTGAACAAAAGTTCTTTGCAATCTTCTATTGTTTCAATCTCACTTCAAGACTTGTCTCAGATATATTTCTTCTGCTAGTTGTCTCTCTTGTACTGTTTAAATGTACAAATATTTTTGGTTCATCTTGGAGGACCGTGATGAAAATTCTTTGGTAAGTAAGCAGTTCTGTGAGCCTCATGTTGATAATGTTCTTTTAGCCAGACTAAAGAAAATCTGCTGAAACTTAGCCAAATTGTAAATCCCAGGGAAAAAAAAACTATTTGCTTGCACTCAGCAGCACCTGTGAGCAGTGATGAAGTTCTCTGCAGCACCTGTGCACTGGGTAGAAGGCGCTGTGGTGGGCTGTCCTCCAGTTTTCCCCCATCAGGTTCTTCTCCACCTGCTGCTTCTCCTATTGCAGCTTCAGATTTGGTAGTAGTAGTAATTGTAATAGTGGTAGTAGTTAGGCTTTGACAGTATGGCAGTCAAAATATGGTCAGGAGACCATAATGCTACCACTCAGTGGTGAATGTGTGATACAAATCCGTGCCTGAACCAGTTTGACTTGCTAGTCAACAAGACAATAAGAAAATATCTTAAGTTTTTATTTCTTTCTGGCCACTCACCTTGCAGGTGATTTTCATAAGGTAGCTGAATATGCCAATGGGTGTTTTTCACAAAGAACAGTTTATGATACGTTGTCTTTACTATAATTTTTAGAAGGATTTTTTAATTTATAAATCTGACAATTTAAAGTCAAATTATCATCAATAGCTAAATACTGCACTAATATCCTATTTATATTAACTGTCAGTGGGAAAAGACAACATCACTGTCAGTTCAAGTGCAAAAGACATCACACCGACTATAATAAAAAGTCTGAAAACCACTGAATAGATCTCATTTTTTTGTTTTCTATCACAAACAACTGGTGCAATTTGCAGGATGATTATGGAAGCTTGCTGGTATGTGCAGCTGGCAAGACAGCCGAATATTACAGGGCTTCTAATTTTTTTGAAAAGCGTCACCAAAAATGTTCTCTCCTCTGCATTTTAGGTATGAATAGTGTAGATCAACTCATCACTTTAGGAGAGAAAAATTTGAAAATGAGGATCAGAAACAGACAGGAATAATAGTACTTGTGCTGTAATACGATATAATGATCCAGATAGTATTTGATATAAATACATAAATAAAGTCTGGCTAGATTTTTCACCCACATAGTAAGAGCTCGAGAGCCAAGACCAAGTCCTGGACCTTAGATCCTGCCTCTCAATTAAGCTTGAGTTCCCAGCACTTACATCACAGTTACCAGTTCTTCTGGGGACACAACAAAGTATACTGAAGAGGGTAAGGAAGTATAATCATGAGTTAAACCAGGTGTGGTGGTTTGAACCACTGCTTATCACTAGGGGGCGTGCAAGAGTGACAAAAGACTGAACAGAATTCAACAGCAAGTGACAGATTTATTGCCTAGGGCTCGACCACAACCTTATAGGATCACAAGACAAAATACACAATATAAACACCTACAATCTCAAGCAAAAACAAAAAAAAATAAAAAAAAAATCAACTGCTTCTCAAAGCCAAGTGGCTGGCTGAGAAGCAGGGAAAGGAAGGAAGCCACCTCTATGATGGTACACTCCTGGCCCTCCTGCAAGACAAAAATGGTGAAAAACACCCACCCGCCCCCCCAGGGACACCCACAGGGAAGCTATCACTTGCAGTTTGACTGGTTTGGCTCCGGTGGGCATTGTGCTGCTGTCTGGGCTGATGGAGGCGAGTGAAAGCCAGCCACATGGTCCAGGAACCATGAGGAGGGAAGACTTCCTGCTCTCCGCTCAGGAGGAAGCTGAAGAGAGAGAGGACTTCCGTGTTCGGGCTTTTTATGCTCTCGAAGTCCCATGGGAATCTGGCATCTTCTTCCCAGCCAGGCTGTCTTCTTATTGGCTGATGGCGTTGGGCTCCTCCTCTCTTTCGAGATCTGGCACTCTGATCAAAATGGCGGTTCCTGCCAAAACCCACATGGCCAGTGCCCAGGGGTGCCATCGGCCCTGCCATGTGCTCTGAGCCCGGAGGCTGGCAGCTCCCACCAGCCGCGGGGTCACTGGGGCCACCCACGGTGCACTCGCCACTCGCAGGGACCAGCTGCGGGTGATGGGGGCTGCCTGTTGGGCAGTCACCGCCACACGCCTCCCGGCAGAGCGGGGAGGGAGACACAGGACCTGGGCCCTGTGTCCAAGCAACTGCCAACCCCAGCTCAGCTCACTGTGGCACGGGGCTGGCACCAGCACCACAGGTGCAGCCACCGAGCCCCGCCGCCACTGCCGGCACCGCTGAGAAAAACAGAGAAATGGCGGGAGCGGCTCCATGCGCTCGGCTCCATGTGCTTTGCACAGCACCGGCCAGGACCGGGCAGTGCTCCCCACCCGCAAGCTGGGAGCAGCTGCCGCCAGTGAAGAGGCGTCGGGCAGAACCAGGCACCGCTCCCTGTCCGCATGGTGCCACTTCCTCACCACCAATGCCACCTGGATCTCTCCCTATGCAGCCACCGAGAAGAGGGGTTCACACCAGGAGAAGCGAACGCCGCCAGTGTCAGCGATCACAGTATGTCGCCGCATTGCTCTGCAGTGGAACATGAGCCCCCCTCACCCAGCGCCGCGGACGTGCACGTGCTGGAGCGCCGGTTCTGTTTGCTGCGAGCTCCGTCACCGCTGCTGCTCCTTGGCCCTGACCCAGGGCACAGAGAACAAAAGCAGGGAGGGAGCTCTGCAGATTCACCGACACTGCAATCTTGGTCTTCCCTTCATGTTTCTAAAAAAAGCCAGTTTTACCAACAGGGCAAAACAAGCAAACAATCCAAACAATCCAAACAAATCCAAACACCCTCCCGGACATCCTTCCCTCCCACCAAAACATCCAAAAACCCCCAAGACCCCCCTAAACACCACCCCTCCCCCCAAACCCATAACACCAGGCAAGTTGTTTTTTGAAGGGAATCCATTGATTTTTTTACAGTTCTAGCTATGGCATTTCTTAGACAGTTCCAGCTTTCTGCCATGTTCCTTGAACAAATCTTTCCAACAGTAGCAACTGCACCTGGTGCTCAGTTGGGTGTAATCTCCCCACGCTGCAATTATCCCTAGTACAATAGAGATGAGAACAATCCTTGCCTGCTGCCACATATGTATATCAGTCTGTACTGGCCCTCACTGTAGGACTCCAAGCCTGGCTGAGCCCCTACACAATTTGGTAACACAAATAAACATAGATTCAGCTATTATTTACTAAAGATAACAGGGGCACAGCCACCTCACAGATATTTTAAATCCTCTTAATATTTGAATTTATTTGCTTTTAATCCTCAGTGCCATAGAATTCATGTAATGGATGTGAACACAAAAGATGCATAGATTTGGTCATTTGAACTGAATGCAAGAAATCCAGAAAATAAAGTTTACTGCTCAGATTCCTAGAACTTCCCTATTGCTGTACAATTTTAAGGCACATACCTTCTCTCTTAAAATAAGGCTATAGTTTGTTTGCTGAACAGTGTCAATATGGAAAAATCTAGTCAGGGACCTTCTGCTGCTCGTATATCTTCTTTCCATCTTTTGAATTTGAGAAATGGCAGAAAGAGAGCTGATGGTTGAATTAGAGGGATAAAATGGAATTTTGCAGCCTAGTCCTTTCCTTATTGAATGGCTGTTGCTGTAAGCATTGAGTTCTCTACTGGTTTCAGCTGATCCTAGAAGATTTAAAGTCCTATCTGAGTGATTTACTTTCAGATATCTCTGCGAAAAGCAAGTTTCTTCTTATTTTAGCTTCTCAATTCTTTGCAGAAAGCTTCTTGAAAGGAGGGATTACCATTTTATTTTTGGGAGTGTTTTGTGTTCAAATAAGATTATGGAACAAAACTGACCTCGTATCTTGAATGAATAACTGTGCAGTACCTGAAAGTGTGAAGATTCTCAAGCTCCAAGGAATTGCTGCTGTTCTGCTGTTTCTTATATAGGGCTACATCCTGCCTTCCTCATTAATTGAACACAACTGCTAAAACATCCTTTACAATAAGCACTTCTTCATACCAGACATATTTCCTGGATCTATAAAACAGCTTTTAGAAAGGGAGAACTGTATTTAAGACATTAGTATAGTTCCACAAAATGATGCTTGCTGACATATGGAGCACTTTTTGAATAATTCACTTTGAAATTAACACTATAATACCATTTACCTTTAAAGTCCTATTTACTGGAGCTGCAAAGAATTGTTCTCTGGAGATGAAGATATCGGCAAACACCAGACTTTCAGAGCTCCTTTGGTTTAATAAAAACGGTCAGATGAGTTCATGCAAAGAAAACCACTAAGCAGTGAATGAGGTAAAAATTAGAAAGGATGAGTGCCAGCCTCTCCTCCACCATCAGGATGTACATGCCCAGGTTGCTGGATTTGGCAGCAGAGATCTCTTGCAGAGATCCTGCCCTCAAATGGATGCTCCCATGCAAGAGACTGCTCCACCACTGTCTGCAGTGATGAGACTTCACGGGGGACCGAGCCGTAAACCGGCTCACTGAAGTGATCCGGGTTAAATTTAATCCTTAGAAAAGCAAGGATTATTTGAAATGCAGATCACTTTCACACTGTGATTTGCAGGGCCACCACACAGAAAGACAGCCAAGCCCTGCTGCAGCTTGGAGGTGACCATCAGGCGCCTTGGACCTGGAGTGCCTCAGCTGGCATCCACCACTCCCTTCAGGAAAACTGCGGTGGGAAGAGTCCCAGCCTCCTCCATCAGGTCCAAGCAAATGTGTTCAGCAAGAAGTTTGTGGGGTTTTTTTTGGGGGGGGGTTGTTCTGTTTCCCTTGTACCTTTCTGGCATCCCTGGAGTTAATTATATGGTTTAGGCAGAAGGAACAAAGAGGTTGCTGGAACTTCTGCCTCTTAGAGCCAGTTGCAAATTTCATAGTCAAAAAACACACAACAATGTGTGCTCATAACATCATAGCTGCAACTTGATTTTCATGCAATTCACTAATAACTTGCTCTTTAGGACATTTTAGGTATAAATAATGAGGAAAAAATTGGGATCTTGGTAGAATGCTTTTTCTATTAATTTAAAAATTACTTTTAATATGAGTTTCTCTGATTGACAACAATTGCTATGGATGTTGACTTTTGAGGTAGAAGGCTAAATGTTTTATTCATTCAACACCTGTTTAGCACTACTGGCAAAAATGTTTTTGGTATAGTCATATGATGTTGTTTGACGGATATGACTCTGTCAATGAAGTTAGCCCAAGCTGAAGCTGATTTTTTTTTTCTGCAATAAGAGTACAGAGCAAAAATGTGTGTTTCCCATTACAGTTCATGCTGACATTGTTTTTATTTCCCATTTTGGATAGCTTCAGCATTGACAACCTCAAATTTTCAGAACTTGTGCGTCAGTATATAAGGTTATTGGGAGTAATTTAACTTTATATACCAGTGGATTTTATATTCTTTAGTGAATCCTAAGATACAAAAGAATAAAGTGGAAAAGTTATATAGAAGTATGTAGGCTGAGCTATTTTCTTAGCAGAAGATTTCAGGAACTGGTGCCTTACCTCTCCCTGCCACTGTCATCGGATTTTGCTGATAATCTAGGAAAGCTGGCATCGCTGTCATGCTCAGCCTGGAATAACCTGTACAGAGTGTCTTATAATTTCATTTAGCTGAAATGCTTCCTTTCAGGTATACCAGTCACAACATACCTTGACAAGAGTAAGAAATTGCCTGTTTCAGACCTTTATAAAAAACAAACCAAACAAACAAAAGCCAAAACAAAAAAACCCAAACAAACAAACAAACACACATTTTCTTCAGTGGGAATCACAATTTCTGCATCCCTGTATGAACAAAGAAATGAATAATAACATCTAGATTTGTCTGAATTCCATAAATCCCAGGGGGATCAAGTTTGATTCCCTCCCTTATTTACAATGATACAAGGAAAGCATTTCAATTCTCCAAATGCTCCCTCATGTGGCTTCTTAGTACTAATACTGAAACATTTATGTGTTCTCGGAGATTACAACTATGCCAGGAAATAGGCTGAGACAACGTAAGAGGTATTTCATGTGACCTTTGACATTAGAAAATTATGGTTCCGGAGGCTACATGTGAAATGCTTGGCTTTTATGTTGTTAAATGAACTGGAACACAGTTATATGCACTTGTGCCCCCGCGTTGGGGGAAGGAAAAGAAAAGAGGTTTGTTAAAGTTTTCCTACTGGATTATTTCATCTGATATCATGGCAATAGGCAAGGGAAACAAATCTGAAAATAATGAGACTACTTTGATATAATACCTGAAGAACTGGCAGTCTGTGTGCACAACATCCAAGCAGAAGTGAATTTGCTTAATGCACAACCTTGTTTGCACAACATTTGTGAGGAAATAAATACAGAAGTCGAAAAGAGAAAAGGAGATGGAGGGCTGTAGCTTTGAAACTGCAGCAAAGAGAAGAATTTCTTTCTCCTTTACCACAAAGAGGGAAATGTTCCTTTGAGCTCTGACACTTCCAATTTCGTGACAATGTGGGAAGCCAGTGTTGAACCTTGGTGAGCAGGTGGTGAAGCAATTTGTGTAAGAAATACACTTATTTCCATTCATCTTAATGGTCTAGTCATCTAATGACTTGGGTCAGCATAGCTTCTTTTCTTTAATGATAGCTCCGTGTCACTGCTATTCCTGACTCTGCCTTTTCCTGTGGTAATGCTGGGGCGGCATGATGAGCAGGGACTCCACCTGTGGGCAACTTAACCTTAGAGATAGGAATAGATGCCACATGGGCTGGGACCTTCTCATTCCCATGGTGAACTGTCATGCTAATGAACAAGGAGTGACTAAGACTGGACAGTCTTTTATTATATAAAACTTCTGTAATAAGAAACTAATTTTTCCACTTATATTTGAACATTCAAAGAGTATGTCAATGTACCTCATAAATTTAATCAGAACACAGATTGTCCAAGAGGACTCTAGGTTCAGCCATAGCACCTCTCCCAGTCATATAGGTTGAAGGGAGCAGAGAGGAATGGGTGAGGCAGGAAGCCCAACTATGTCAAAGAGAAGGGCTTAGGGAAAATATTTTGTTGTCCATCTCCAGAGCCTTCACCTGACCCCAAACATTTGCATAGCATGCAAAAGAACATATGCAGGTGTTTTGGTGTGTATTTTTGCCTGAGATAAAATAATAATACTGCTTTTAGGCCACTTCAACAATGTGGAAACGTTTGCTTTGCACCTTCTCTGCCTTGCAAATTGTCTTGGAAAAAGCCAGTTTTACCTTAAGGAAGTTGATTCTAGAGTTGCTGGCTCACTCAAAAAAAAAATTAAAAAATTAAAATCAAACGACTGCAAAGTTAGTAGTTAATATGTTTCATAGCAGACAAAATATTTCTCTCAACAAGAAAGTTTTCTTTTTGATTTTGAGCTTTTTAAAGATTCTACAACTAAAATTCTCTTACCCTGGAATGGTTTCTTTTGACCTTGGGTGAAAAATCTGACAAAAGTGAGAATCATCTGTGAGCAGCTCTGCAGTTTTCACCAATAGAAGTTCTAAACAGGAATGTCACTCAGCCTTTCTCAGGAGGGTGAGGAAGCTGGCCATATGGTCTGTATCCAGATGCTGTCATTGAAAATGTTGCAGAAACATGCAGTGTTGAAACCTCCCCAGCAAAACACTTTGCAGGATGATGCTGTGTCTGTAGGCACCTGGAAAAATGTGTTCAACATGCTCTCACACTGTTTGGTATCACTTCTAGCTCTTTGGGAAAGTAAGCCAATGCCAAAAGAAATGCAACTGTTTAGGGGAGAAAAAAGTTTTGAATGTTGAAGATTTTTCCCCCCATACTATTTAAAATACTGTTCATCAAAATACTTTGGTTTTGATCAAAACAAGAAGATATCACAGGATTGTTTTTTCAGGAAATCCAAATCTTTGCTTTCATCCAGTTTACTGACTTGTTCTTCAAGTAGCTGAAGATTTGTACTCATTGTTGGGACAGATATACAGCGTATTTGGGGGAATCCAGACACCAGGGAAGACCATTTCTTTTCACAGGAACATGTCAGACTTCGAGAGTTATTGTTGAACATAGAGAATGGAGCCTTTCTGAAAGAAAAATGTATGATGTTGTTACATCATTGTTTGCAGTTATATCCTACTTGTTGTGACAAAACATTTGTAGTATGTCGAAGCTGAGAAAAAGTGTTGAGTCTGCCCTATCTTATCGTGAATTGCAGGCAAAGATTTAGCAGAGCATCCACTTCTAAAACCACAATGCAAAACATTTCAGACTCACCTCACCTCACATGACACCTTCCAGTTTTAGAAGGTAAAATACAAACATGTCAATGATTGATAACTGGGGATGATCTTTTCCAGAGGAAGTACATGTTTGATTTATTATGGCAACTACTGGTCTTTTCTTGGTGAAAATACAATAATCTATGAGTGGTCAAGGGCAAAAGACAGAAGTTAGTCTGATAGACATTTCAGACACTTTCAAGAAAAACGTGAGGGGAATGTAACTCAAATACAAAAAATCACTTGTGTTAATAAATGATACCCAATTGTTGATTAATGATACCTAATTTGAATTTATGTTAAGTATAGCTGGATATGTAATCGTGATATATATGACGTTCTTCCTCCTCCTCCTTTCTTGCATATCCAAATATCCTACTTCCAAGAATATTATGAGATTTTAGTTTTATATCAATTTGAAATATAGAAATGATATTAAATATAGCATCTAGCATAATTACCACTAAACCAGGAACATCAAGGCTCTTCTTTGGGACATTGTTCAATCACAGAAGCCAAACCTCACCACAGTCTTGCTTTTGGATTGCATGGACAGTTTGATGTATAGACAGTTTAGGAAGGTAGAGGTGGTGTAAGAATGATACACTACGTACATTGGTATTTAGCATATTGGTGCATTGTTCACCTATTCAATTAGTCATTTCACTAATGCCCTTTCCCAGCTTTGAGAGGCAGCAGGTTTAGCTTCACAGTTGAGCAAGTGGCAGGGTCAGCCCATTACCATCTCTTCACAATACTGATTTTAGCCTTTTTTTACATTAATGGCCTATTCCTTCTACTTGTCCCAACCACAACAATATGGCAGTGCCGAAATGCAAATGAGAGGGACTAGCTCATGAGAACACGCACCTGCCTGAAACTTGCTCGGAGCTCCTAGTAAACCAAATGCAAATGAAATATTAAAAGTTTTCTTTCCAAAACAGCTAAAGCAACCCACTTTACTTTTTTGTTTAATTGGACCTGCAAGCCAGAATAGCAGCTCCATAAATTCACTGTGCTTCAGGACCTGAATTTATACTTACTTGTATGTGAAGTATCCAGAAATTATATGATTCACTATCTTGAGTTTATTTGGGTATTATTCACATAAGGTCCTTAAAGGGATGTGAAAATGTATTTACATTGCACGAATATTAAAAATGGGCAACAGAGACTCTAACCATGGGAATTAAAAGGGCTCAGGGGTCCCTAATAAAGACACCAAATACAATATAAATTTTAATTACTAAAAAGGCATACGTAAGTCTCTATTTCTGTAATCTCACATCCAGTGATGTCAGCATGCGTCTATGTGATTTAGACTACTTAGGCACCCATCCAAAAGAAGCAAATACTACCAAATCTACTGTTATTCAGTGATCTTACACAGAGAACAAAACAATGTGATCAAAAAAACCCAACAAACAGACAAACAAAACTAATTTAAATTATACCTGTTGTATAATTTACAATTATGAGACTATGCCTTTTGAAAAGTTTTCACCTTAGTGTTTATTCACAATGAACCTCATTTCACCTCTTTAGCAAAGGGGCTTTACAGTAGTTACAATTCCTATTTATACTTACCTGAAGACCTCTAGACCTGTGTAAAAGTATGTTAAATTACAAGACACAGAGGGTTATGACTGATAAACATCGATGACTTAATCTATAACAAATAATGATTTCTCAGGCAGAAGTCCATGTTGCCCATCTTCCCACCCTTGCTGCAGTGGTGTCTCATCTCTCCATGTGGCAGATGCTCATGGTCTGGAATTTGCAGAGACAAACTTGTAGCAATTTTAGGTTTCTTTCATACACTGAACTAAAAATTGGTGACCAGCTGAGGCATCTCTGCAGATATGTTTGAAGGACAGCTGGAGACAGCATCTACAAAAAGTTTCATGAGACAAATCATTCTTTCTTGTGATTCAGACCCCTAAGCATATTTTAGGGAATATTTGTTGTGCAGACAAACAAGCCCACAAATACATCACTGTGCTACAAGTACTAGCCCAAACATGTGAAAAGAGCTTTTGTAATGTAAGGACATTAAAATGGGTAGAAATTTTGTGGCTGAAATCCTGTGTATAGAACAACTTTCAAAAGCAGAAACCACGGCTTTTTACCCTGGGATTTTTTGTTTGTTTCATGTTTTTCACCAGACTTGCTGGATGGTCATCACCAAAAAGCCAGTGCAATACCTCAAAAATACCTCAAATTAAACATCTAAGAAAAAAGTCAGACTAATGAAATTAGAGAGCATTCAAATATTGTAGAGGCCATTGGGACTGATCTGAAGCCATCATGAGTCAGATAAAGAGTACTTATTTAAACTCTAGCTTTTGCAAAGTGTTGGGGACTAGTAGCAGTAAAGCAGTTCATGTTCAGTTCAATTTAACCTATTAAAAATGGTTAGTTTTGTGTAAAGGTCTCACTCAAAAGAATTCTGTCAGCATGCTTAAGTTCCACAATTCAAAGCAAGCTCCCTGCAAGAGCATCCAGTTCTTTATCCTCTTAAACACTGCAGGTGTGAGCTAGAAGCACAGACTGACGGACCCCTCTCACACACAGGAGTTTATGGTCTCATTCCCACAGGAAGTGGCCAGCTTGTACTGTTGCTCAAACTAGCAAAGAAGCAAAAAGAGATATTCTTCTTACTATGAAAGTAAATAAAACATGGCTTGTGAAGCAGTGGAGCCTTAGTCTGAGCACCAGCTGATGTAAATTACAGCCCACTCCAGGAGCTGGTGGAGCACCCTGCCAGTAAACTCTTCAAATTCTTGGTTGGGTTGGGTTTGGCTTGGTTTATTTTGTTTTGTTTTGTGGAAGAATTTCAAACAAAGCTAGGATCATAACCTAGGGCTCTCAGGTCTTCATTCCTTGATGTAATCATTAGACAAGTTGCTTTTCTAAAGGTGAAGTGCTGTGGTGGGATCAATCCTGTACATGATATACATGTGGAACAATAAAGTATTTGAATTAAGGTGCATTTATCGTACTCATATAAGTATTTCTTGTTCTGTTGGGTTTAATTTCAAAACAAACAAAAAGCTGTGAATTTGTTCAGAATTCTGCCTGTTGAGGGATGCTCTGTGATTCCTGAGCACCTGGCTGAGCTGCAGTGTGGTCAACGTTCTGTCTTTCATCTGGCCACTGATCTCCTGCAAAAGTG
Organism: Serilophus lunatus; assembly: GCA_013399895.1. NCBI lineage: Eukaryota > Metazoa > Chordata > Aves > Passeriformes > Eurylaimidae > Serilophus > Serilophus lunatus. The sequence continues at coordinate 159,956 of VXBA01003909.1, forward strand.
AAACAATCAGAAACTCATGAGTATAAACATGCTGCAGTTCAGGTCATTTTTATGTTAGCCCTGGCTCTCATGTTCTCTTTATGTGCATTTTATGTGCTTGTTGAAAAAGCCAACTCTGAGGTTAGAGGCCGTTGTGTAAATCAGAAACGTGTTTCTATACAGTGCACTATAGTACACCATAGTACATGCAAATAACAATAAAATCAGTGGCATAGACATCTCTCTTGTGTTTTGAGACCAAATTTTCATCTGTTACTGTGATGTAAATCTGGAAGAACTGAGAGCTACTTGGTAACTTTGAATATTTGTTCTTATGCTGAACTTTAGGACAGAAGATAGTTAAACATAAGAGAAATTGGGCCCCCAGAACAGGTAAAGCAAAAAGTTGCTGAAATAGTAGTTTTAAAAGTAAAACATAAAAATAGGAATAGAAAACCTATATTCTTTACCTAATTTAGACAGAAATGCTGAGTGATTTTCCAAAAAATGGCTATCTTTAATACTTAAGTTACTCTGCTGATTGGATGGAGGGGAAGAAGGGGTGGAGAATGGATAAGAGGAGAGAAAGAGGGGAGGGTTTAAGGCAAATCATTTCTGCAGACCAAGGTGGGCTCTTCAAAAGGAACATGCTATGGGGCACAGTAAGTGCTGTTATGTGGATGATGCAGAGAGAAAAAATACTGAAATCCCACCATCGACTATGAAAACAAGGAGCGGTTGACTCTGGTCAGTTTAAGAGAGGATTTCAATCAAGAAGGAAACTAATAGGCTCTTAAGAAACAGAAAAACAAACAAAATCCACACACAAAAAAAGTCAAGTGATGGAGGAATGGAAAAAAGCAGCATTTTTTGTAGAATAGCTTCTTTTGCAAGGGTGGACTTCTGTTGAAAAAATACATCCTGGAACCTCAAGAAAGCAATGCTGACTGAAGTTCACTGATAGCTTCTGATTATTACTACTTGGAACTGCAGCTGAAAGGGTAGCACGGAGATTAAAGAGTGTGTATTTTATGGCCAGTTTTCTGAACTGCCTGCAATACGTATTTGTCGTATTTAATCAAAAAATAGCCAATCTGGAAGAGATTTTTTTTCTTTCAGACTTCTCTGAAGTTCACTCCTGAAAGCTAAGACAAACCTGAGGAAGGAAAAAGAAGCATAATATTTTCAAGATGGAAAGGTAGCAGCTTTCAGTAAGATACTTTTTTCTTTGAAAAGATTCTATTCTATTTACAATTACAAAAAAAAAAAATTTGTACAAATCACTATGTACACATGCTGTTGTGTGTAATGATGATAACTAGAAACTCTGAAATATTCTGATTTTTTTGTGGTTTCCACTTGCTCCAGTCACAGATCTGGGTCACTATGGATCCTAGCCCCTGTCTTTAATCAGGTACTCACTTTCCAGACAGAAAATAGATATGTATAACTGCACAACATTTATAGTTAAATGCATTTCATATTAATTTAATAGGGAGACATGTTTTGCTTGGGCTTGCTTTGTAAGTGCCATATGTAACAGAGTTTTTAAGCATATTCACTTTTATCTTTCACACAGTTCAACTCTCAGTTGTTCCCAATATCAGCTATAGAGATTAATATTATTTTTCATGATCTTTCTCCTATAAAGTAATATATAAGGAATGTTCTCATATCCAACAGTATTTTGGAAAGCACCTTTCTAAGACTTTCCACAGCATGAGTTAAGCATGCTCCAGGTTATACCACACTTCATATATCTGCATTGATTAGATCTTTTATGTGTCTGTCAATCTCTTCTGCCTGGAAATATTTGTTTTGAAGCTGGGTAAATAGAAACACACTAAAATGTGAACATGGCTGTGTACATGAATGTCTGGATAGTTCATTGGGGAACTTTACCTGGAAGAACTCCCAGTGAGAAAATTGCTGGTATTTCATACAGAACATAATTATGAATAATAGCCTATAAAAACATGCATTTAGAAATATATATCTAAATAAATCTGTCCTGTTATGCAAAATACAAGCCAAACAAGATAAGCAAGAAAAAACTACTATCAAAATAGGAGAAGGGATTTTTCTGTCTTTTAATTCACTGCAGCAAAATATTTTACATTTTCCATAATGACACAAGTATAGAGACAAACAAACCTGTAACCCAAACAAAAATCCAAATATGTACTTACTGCATCTAGCAGAATATGTGGGGGTTTTATTGTTTGAGGGGTTTCTAATCTTTTTTTATTTACTAGCTTCCCATTCTAGACCAAAACTAGATGAACCACCAAGTTTTATATCAGAGAAATTGTGATAGGACCAACTTCTGAGATGTACACAGGTGATTTAAGGTACAATACACTATCTGTTAAGTTCATCAGAAATTCAGAGTGATTCAGCAGTATCACAATTTTAATTCAAAACCTTCCATGTATACAGGAAACACAAACTTTTGAAGTTATGCTTAAAATTCTATTAGATTTCATCCTTTTAAAATATTACAATTATTTCAATATTTATATAAAAATATTTTTATATTTTGCCAAATAGGCTAGAAATTATAGTTAACTTGTATATCGGCTCATTTGACACCATCTTCATTCACTATTACACATATTGCAGAATTCAAGCCCTAATGTGTGAAGAACACAAAACCTTTTCCTTTTTCTGTTCTAGCAAAAGTAATTTAAAAAGCAACTTGATTATTGGCTTTTATTTTGATTTTGTTCTTATCATGTTGCATAGCTATCTTCTTTGATATGCATATTTCACATCTCTTAAACAGAGTTTAAGCAACTTTTAAAAAATCTGAAATTTTAAGGGGTTCCTTCCATTAAAGTTGCCTTAAACCTTTGTTGTGTATTTTATTGTCACATCAAAAGCATTACACTCTACCTTCAAATAAAAAAAAAATCAGGACTAGGATTTTTAGGTTTTTTAGTGCAGTTCATGATATGTAATTTCTCCATCAGCAAGTTTTCCTGAGCCACATCATCTGAAGATTTAGTCCCTTTCTTACACATACCAAAATCACGAGGTGGAGGGATGCATTAGTCTCCAGACGGCTGCAGAGATAAAAGCATCAAACCAAAGATCTTCTCCTTTTTCTTCATATAAAATCAGATCAGGATCTTCAGAGCTGATGAGACTGGGAATGTTGCTTGACCACAAGTGCAAGATAAAGCCACGAAAGTATTACTGAGCAAAAACTTTTAAATAAAAGCAAATTACATCTGTTTCATCTCTGCTAAGAACTGTATGTGTTAGTAGCAGCCATAGCATGACTGTTATCATCCATCAGTACCATGATTAAACAGAAAATCCTTGGAAAAAAAATCAGATGAAGAGCAAAAATACTGTACCAAGAATGTTTCTCTAGTGCAGAAATGTGCTGCTGAACACCACAATCTGTTTCGGTTTTGAGAGAAAAATATTTCTTGAGAGTTTGCATCTGTAGAACAAAAAAAAAATGGTTTGCAGCTATTTTTATAACAGACTTTTTAATACATTTTCTTTGCAGTTTAATAATGTATTTGTAGGTCTCTATATATTCCAACTGCTGTGCAAAGATTTCCAATGATATGTGGTTTGTGAGAGGGGGAAATTCCTGCTTGGATTCTTGGTTTCCCTTGACTCTTTAAAAAGAAGAGAGTCCTGAAAACTTTTCAGAAAGGATATTTTTAAAGGCATATTCAACATTTGGCATTCAGGTTGTCTACGGGTTTGGGGGTTTTTTTTTGTTTGGTTTTTTTTTGTTTTGGGTTTTTTTTTTCCTGGAAGACACTATGGATCACTGGAAAGCTATTAAGCTTATGACATCAAAGGTGCCATGGAAACAAAACCTGATTAAAAGTGATTCTGGTTAGTCTGTTTTAAGCTTTTTTTTTTTTTAATGTTAGCTGAAATGTTTGAATCTGGAAGAAAAAAACCTGCAAGTGTTTTCTCCTCTTCTAGATTCTGTTCTGTTTGTCTTCCTCATCAAAGGCTGCAAACTCCATCCATCTACATCTATGAGGAACATATCCGGAAGCCAAAGGACATTGTTTCCATGGCATATCTCAAAAAAAAGAACAAGGACACAAATGAGAACTATTGCTGTGGCCCAAAACTGGCATTTTTTCCAATTCAAATGGTAGGAAAGCCAGTTTTTGTTCTTTCTGACCCCCTAGAAGGGAAGAGTTGAATTGACTCCAGGAGCAGATTCCCCATTCATCACTCTTGACACAAAACCCAAGTCATCCTGATTACAAGGAATCTCAGACTAAGGTAAATAACCTGAATGCCTACTCCACTGAAACCACTGGGTACTATGCAAGTACCTTCAGAGAAACACAGATTTAATTTGCAACGAAGTTTACTTTTGCCTTCATGTAACTTTTTGTAGCCTAAATATTTTTCTAATATTTTTATGCTTCATGCATACTCAACTGGAAGATTTGTTATTATTTTTGGTCTGAAAACCAACATCATCCTGAAAGGATATCTAATTGTGACTGGGTATTTAACAGCCGTTCTTCCTTCCTCATGCCTTAGTTTGTCATTCTCTGGCTTTGCCCAAATATTTCTGTCCTGGTTCTGGCCAGGACAGGGTTAACTTTTGCAGCAGCCAGGATGGGCGTGACCATGACCCTAGGGTTATTCAATACCCCATTACACCATGACAGGATGGATGGAGCAGGATCAGTTTTGTGGGGTAAACGCTTGGGTGGCGCTACATTCTCCATGGTGAGCACTCACGTGAATCATTCACCTCTTGTACACTCTGCAGTTAGTATTGTTGTTGTGATGCCTTAGGGGTATACTTAATATTTTGGGGATTTACTTTAGCTAGGTAGCTGGATAGCTTGAGATATTAAAGGCCCAGAAGGGCCTGTGTCCAAGATGTTACCATTCTTCTGTGAAGATAAGAGGGATAGTAAGACAAAACATAGAGTTAGGCCTACCAGAGGCAGGACCTGTGAGGGGACAGGTAACAAGGGACATTCTTGTTGGATGTTTAAGGAACATAATAGTAAGATGGACTTTAGTTGGATAGCATGATGAGTGGTAACTAAGAAAGTTATAAATATGGAGAGATTGTTATTCTTTCTCTTTGGATCACAGGATCATCACCAGTAAAGCCGCTCTTTCCTTCACCTCTGCAAACTGCAGGTTTGTCTCAATTTTCTTATCTCGCCTGCAGGCAAGAGTTGTTACTGTTCATCTTCTTATTTCTTTCCTATTTCCAGTAAATTACTCTTCTCTCAACCTGTGGTCTTTCCCTTTTTGTGCCTCCAATTCTCCTCTCCAACCTACTTGAGGGAGAGGGGCGGGAGAAGTGAGTAAGTGGTGCATAGGCTGGGGTGTTTCAGTGGGAACACTAAATTGGGGAATACCATTCCTAAACCATGACACCTTCTTGTAAAATCATTGCAATATTTATTCTTAAACCAGGGATCTGTTATCCACGTAACTGCAACTGATTTTTCTGTGAGCTTCAGGGGCCTCATAACTCCCTCTTTCTATTGTGAATACCCTTGTTTGTTTTATCTTCTTTCCTTTGGAATTTTCTCTGTCACCCTGGTGCCAACTTCAGCTATTCTTCTTATCCTTCCTTTTGAATAAAATGCATGAGTTGGCTGAATTCCAGTTTGTTGTTCAAATATTTACTTTAAACTTACACTCACCAAATTACTGTCCTCGTCCTTATGCTCCACTCCTACCCTATAGCTTCTCAGTAATGGTCCTCCAGGTTGTTTAAATGGGTAGTTAGGTGTCTGCACTTTTGCATGCATTTCTGAGTCATATGACACGAGACACAGACATTGAAAGAATTCTATTCCTGTCCTCTTAGAAAGAGACAATGCTGTTCTGAGCCTTGTCCAAAGCACTGACAAAAGCCAGTAACCAGTAATGAACATCTCATCCTGGTTCGGGTTTCACTGTCGCTTAGGGGTGTAAGTCAGAAGTGGCCACACTGAGGAAAGAATTTATTTGCCATTATTTTACTCTGTGTTCCTGTTACGGACAGAAGGACTTACTCCATAGGTCAAGAACAGCCATGGAAACACTCCATCCAAGAAAGAGCCACCAAAAATCTGGCCTGAGAAACTGAAAAATTGTACAAATTTGTTCCCCTGTGAAAGTACTGTATAATGTTTTCCTATCCTACTGTTACAGCAGCTGCATTTTAGCCAGTTTCAAGTGTGTGAAATGTTTTCTTCATTACTTTTGCCAACCTGTTGATGTTTATCCTAGTGATTTGAACTCACCTAATAAGGTCTCTGGGGAGACCTCATTGTGCCCTTTCAGTACTTAAAGGAGGCCTAAGAGAAAGATGGGGACAAATGTTTTAGCAGGGCCTGTTATGATAAAATGATTTTAAACTAAAAGAGGGTTGATTTAGATTAGATATGAGGAAGTTTTTTACAAAGAGAGTGCTGAAACACTTGCGCAAGTTCCCCAGAGAGTAGAGGATATATGCCCCATATGTGGAAACATTCAAGGCCAGCTTAGATGGCACTTTAAGCAACCTGGTGCAGTTGAAGAAATTTCTGCCCATGGCAGGGGTGTTAGACTAGATGGCCTTTGAGATTCTCTTCCAATCCAAACTATTCCATGATGATCTAACACTACATCTTCTGTAGTATCTAACAAAAGACCAGACAGGTTCATTTGGACTCTCAGTTAAAATAAATTTTCTTCTCTCTCCTCTCAGATGAAAAGGCTGTGTTGCTCTATTATTTTTTTTTATGACGAACTGTTAAAAGAGCACTGGCTAGTAGGACTGACATCCGAAGCATAACAGGTGAGGTTCTGAGGATGCAAGGATTATTCCCAGATACCTGCTTATGTAGGACCCAGCTGATCCCTAACCTGCCTGACCATAGGAGAAGTGTGTGACAGCAGCCACCAACTTCACAGGAAACAGGTATAGGGTCTTATAGGGAAAAAGCTCTGGTGTGAGCTATTGACAAGAGTAAATGAGTAGTGGTGGTGGGTATAAGTAGATATAGCGGCAATCTATCATGAATGCTCTTTTCTGTAAGAGATAAACTTTCACACTTTTAGTGCAGCCACCAGCGGGTATTTTGAGTGTTTTTCTACCTCTTCGTGTTTGTCAGTTTCCTTCTTGAGCCCCGGTCTAAGCAATGAGCCAAAACTACAGCCTTTCTTTCACTGCTGGAAGCCTTTTGCCTTAACTTCATTCTCTTTCTCCCACCCTATTTTATATCCTTGAGAGTAATTTTTTTTCCCTTTTAAAAGCACCTTAGATTCCCCTATTTTTATGTTTACCTGTTACTTCTATGTGCTTCTATCAGTTTATCATTGAAAACCAGCCCTGGCTGGTCTCAAAACTATCACTTATGAAATGGCAGCAGCAGCAGTGTGAACTGAGTGGCTGTACAGAGAAAGGATGACAAGATACTGTTCTCTCTAGATATTATTCAAGCTAATTTTTCCTCTATCCATCCTGACTATTCTAACAAAATCTGACTGTCTTATTATCATCATTGCTTTGATTTTTGAGGTTCTGGCTGCTAAGTAGCCCTTTGACTGGAAGGGGACAAAAAAGAACCTCCACTTTTTTCTATGTTTAGTGCCTTTTCACTAAACATGATGAGCAATGTCTGCCACATTTTTTCACCATTCACAGATCTAAAGTACATCTTGGTTATGACCCTAGTCTGCAGTACATGATTCCAAAAGAAAGGAGGCAGAAAAAAAAGAATCCTCCAAAGGCTATTGCTTATCTCTCATTGCTCTGATCCCTGAAGAAAAATAATGTAGGGAAAAGTGCTGAGAGATTGAGGCAATACAAGCTAAATCAGTGACTTGACTGTGAAGAGTTTAGAGACACGATGCCTATGACAACTTCTGCTTGTGTGACTGTTACTCTGAGTTCTCTTTACCTCTTGCCAATGTACTTTTGTGATGATCTTCACAATTCACGAGATACAATGAAGCCATGCTGTTGCACATGTTCCTAAAAATGTATCCCTGAGACTGGGCTATCAAAGGATGGGAGCAGAAAAAGGAAGGAGAAGCAGCAGTTGGAGAACTAAGCTCAGCTCTCAATTACAGGTAGCTTTATGTCAAGAGCACTGCCTGAGGTTTGAGGATGTAGGGGCTATTTTTCTTGATTCCTCTGGTTCACTTTTGACTAAGAAGGTTTTCTCTGATGTTAGAGATGCATAGCTAGACTCCGTCTTGTATAAACTGCTTGCGCAATCCACATACGAAGTGAATGTGAGGCTTTCTTGGGTAAAGCAGGAGTTGCTTTAAATGGCACTTAAGCCCATCTGTTTCACTGGAAAGGCCCTTCTTTTGTAGGATATGAGATAGTTAAGTACTTCTGTTTCTACTACCTTTAGGTACTTTTCCCCCCTCCTTTCTCCAAGAAGCAGCAGAGAAGACCATTGTTTTCTGGTGCCCTTATGCTGATGTCTCCCCACCTGATCCCTGCATAGGGCTATCCAAGTGTCAACATCCCTGGAGTGTTTGTCTGATTACATGTAGTCTGATGTTCAGTGTGCTTTGCATGTCCTTGTGAAGCCATAGAGTTTATAACTGGCAGAAGGGCTCTGCCTGCGTCTGCATCTTGAGCACATGTTTGCCTTAATTTTGACCACACACACGTAAATGATCAGGCAAGCTGTGTGCCAACAGAGCCCTTCCCACATTAGCCAGCATTGGAGGAGGAGCTCCTGCAGACATGCAGTGCAGCTGAGATATTTGGCTTCGTGATTTGTGGTGGGAGAAAGAGCCTCAGCATAGTCGCCTACTCATTTGGAGGCTCTAAAAACTGCCAGTTCTGATGCCCAAAAAGTGTCTGCCCCCACACCCTCTGCTGCTGGTGTGACTCTTTATTTTCTGCTGGGGGTACAAACTGACTGCTCTGGAGAGTCACATCTCGGGAGGTGAGCGGGGAGAAGGTCGCCTTGGTGACCATATAGTGCAACAGTAACACAGTAAAAAATAGGGACTGCGTGACTCTTCAGTCCAGGCCTTGATCTGAGTTTGCAAGGATATGGACACAACTCTTCTTCTAGATGCACTTTCAGCTTGAACCCAAGCCTGGATGGAGTCCTGAGCCACTTTAACCCCACTTCTCTGACACATCTAAATCAGGAGGGTCATTGCTATATATGCTCACCTCTGGGATGTTTAGTCCATCTTGGTTTGGGTCACTTCCAGAGTCTTTCCTATCTTTCCCTATCTTTTTTTCCTGTCTTTTCCTATTGATAAAAGGAGTTGGAGGCATTTAAATGAAATTAACCAAGACCTTAATCTCCCTTCAGAGAAGGTGCCAGTGCTGTGGAAGCATAACTGCGGCCATTTACCCTGCGCCTCCAGAGAATCTCCTCTAAGAAAAAAATTAATAAAAATAGCACTGCTTTTGGCTTTTGGAAATGTAAAACAAAGAGAAAAAAGAAATAAGAAAAGCAGGTTAGTTTTCCTAGACAGGAAAGGGAATCCAGGGTTCCCAGACCCAAGGGAGGTGAGGAAAAGCAGCCCAGTCGTAGCCTGAACTCACTGTTACAGGAGCAAATAGATGCCACGACCACAAGGCTCAGGGGTTTCTGCAATCCATGCACACCTATTGGGGTTTGTCTGACCACAGTCTTATAAGATACCCTGTGCTCCATCTGCTCTTTGTTGTGTATATGCCTCAAACAGTATAGGAAAAAACATGTTTGGGTTTTCTTTTTTCCCCTTTCTGTTGGAGTGCAATAATTTTGCAGGAAGAGGCAGTTCTTCTGACTGCACAGATTACTTTTTTCCCCCCACCAGGCTTCTGCTCTGAAATCCTTCCTAGCAAAAAAGTCTCATAGATGTCTGGGATCCTCCTCATCACAGGGATGTGCTGACAGCTATGTGGGGTGCAGTGGGCTGGGATCCAGGCTGTGAAGGCACCGGACCTGTGCTGGATCTATATGCTAGCTCTGCACCCCCTTTCTTGTGGTCCCAAAAGATATGGGAATGTTTTAGCTGTTTCCCACTCTCGGCAAGCTGGAGACAACTGATTTTGCATGACAGTCCAAAGCCTCTCCAGAAGCCTGTTCCCCAAATCCCTGGAGAAGGATGCAGGAAGAGAAATTAAAAGGGAGATACATTTCTTTGGGTTTTCTTGACATCCATCATATATTTTCTGAATGAAAACTGCTGTATGGTGACATTTATGGCTTTGGCATTATGTGTCTGACATCCTACAGGGTTGCAGTTTCCTTAGAAAAGGCTTGTGTGGCTGGAAAGTATTTCCTTCCTTAATCTTTAATAGGCAGCAATTGCTCAACACTTAAGCACACACATTGAATCCTTTATATTGTCATTCACCAGGGAGCATTCAGAGGCAGCAAGTAACTTTAGGTGGTGCCTCCTAAGTTCCTGGCACACCAGATCTTGTGTTCTTTTCCCCTAAATGGGGAGATTAGCAAACTCCAAGCAGGAATGTCTCTTCTTCCCCAAAAGGAGAGTATTTTGCAGTAGGAAAACCAAATCTTTCTGAATCCATCAGTTTTGGAGTCTTGAAGAGGAAGCTGTGAGTCTGAGCTGTCTTTCCTTCCAGCAGAATCTCCTCCTTGCACAGCACGCCTTCTTTCATTGCATAATGCCGGTAGACTAGTCTAGATGTGTCTCCACTCTGGCAAGACTTGTCTTCACTCCTGGTAAATGGGGTGAAGGGATAACTGGAGACTCAGCTCTAGTTAGATAAGCCTTAGCTTCACTCCTTCTAAATAGACTTCAGGAGAAATCTGGCATTTTCAGGGCAGGAGAGAAAGAAATGTGAATTTCTAGAGGGGTTTTGAGCATAATTAGAAGTTGGCATGCATTTTCAGGTGCCAAAAGAATGTAGAGATGATTTTTGAACAGTGTCCTGACCCTGACTACTGGGAGAGCCAAGACTAGGAGGAGCAGAGCAACAGAAAGCTGCTCAACAGGAGGCAAGGTTTGCCAGCTCTTTGAAGTCCTGTTTGTGTTTAAACAGGATATACACACGTGTTCATAGAAGCAGATTCTTATTGAAAATTGCCAGTCTAGCAGAAATAACTGGTCAATTCAGCTGAGTCAGTTTATGGGGTTTTGAACTACAAAGAGAAAAACAATCACTAAATGCTTTGCTCTGAAAATCAGATAAATGTGTCAGGTTTATTATAAAATAAATGTACCACTGTGTGCTTTTTAATGCAGTCACATCTTGGCCAGCTGCAGTTTTTATTACTGAGCAGAAATATGTGCTATAGGTCCACTTGAAACCAACTGTGTGCAGTTAATCTCATCTACAACCTGTATTTGAGGCTACTCCCTGATTAAAAAAAAATTTTTGTCTTGTGCACCACTTCAGCTGGTTGTGGATTTCTATTGGTTTCTGATTAAGCAAATGTGTGAAATTCAAAACAGGAGTGTTGACAGCTATTGTACTGATCAAGGAATAGTGAAGCACACAGGCTCTGAAAATAACAATATAACATCTTTCTGCACTTATTTAAGTGGAGGCTGCTAATGGACAGCCTGAGGCCCAGATGCAGCCTGAATATTTATCTGCTATTATATTGCACTGTAAGATTATTTTTGTCCATTAAAGTAGTTGAGAAGGGCATCATGGCTTGCTTGGATAGAAGTAAATCCAAACTACCATACAGTGTTTGGTATATGGTGAGACTTGTGTAAGTAGTGGAATATGTCAAAAGTTTCCAAATATAAAAATTCAAAGCATGGATGAAAAATATAAAACAAAGGAAGATTATTAGGGTTGGGGTTTTTGTTGGTTTTTTTTTAAAAAAAAAAAAAAAAGAAACTTGAGAAAGAGCAGGAATATAAAGGATTTAAAAGATAATAAAGAGGTTCCTGACACTTCTGGTGGTGAAACCTTGTCAGGTGGGTCACCTGTATCTCCAGGGGGAGTGGTCCCCATCATGGGCAGTCTGCTTCTTTGCACCCACAGTCACTCTCATGCTGCTGCCCACCTACCAGCTTTTTAAGATCCTTTCTTTACTCTTTTTGAAGGAGGAAAGGGAAGGGAAAAAGGGGAAGGGAAAGGGAAAGGGAAAGGGAAAGGGAAAGGGAAAGGGAAAGGGGAAGGGAAAGGGAAAGGGCCAACATGTGAAATCTGCCACTGCATCACCTCCTCTCCTCTGTTTCTTCCTGGTATTGGCCTAATATATCTGTGGGAGAGGAGGAGTGGTAGAGGCTGACTTTCTGTTGGCTGATGTCTTTCTTGGATAACTCCTAGATATCACAGAAGAGATATTGCCAAGTGCTTTAGAAAGAAAAAAAGCCCAAGAAAGTGACTGAATTTACTGACAGGTTATCTCTGATATTACAGAATATGCTGAGTTAGAAGGGACCCACAAAGATCATCAAGTCCAACTCCTGGCTCTGCACAGAACCATCTCCAAATACTACTTGAACTCTGTCAGCCTTGGTGCTACGATCACTGCCCTGGGGAGCCTGTTCCAGTGCCCAACCACCCTCTGGATGAAGAACTTCTTTCTAGTATCTAATCTAAAACTCTCCTCACACAACTTCAGCCATTCCCTCATGTACTGTCACTGGTCACCACAGAGGATACATCAGTGCCTACCCTTCCTCTTCTCCCATGAAAAAGTTGTAACTGCAGTGAAGTCTCCCCACAGTCTCCTTCAGGCTGAACAGACCAAGTGCCTTCAGCCGCTCCTTGCATGGTTTTCTCTCAAGGCCCTTCATCATCTTCGTTGTTCTAACAGCTTAATATCTTTCTCATATTGTGGTGAACAAAACTGCCACAATATTCAAAGTGAGGCCACATGTGTTTGGAACCGTAAAGCAAATTCTAGGTCCTGGCCACGCTAAATGCTATTTTGGAAATATCTTTACATTTCAGAGGTGCCTCAGCCTGAGTACTCTGTTGGGTGCACCCCTCACCCTTTGCAGACGGCTGTGCAGAGTATGCTGCTAATTGCAGAGCATGCTCTTAATCACAGGCACACTGATAAATAAAGTAAAAAAAATGCTATTGGGGTGAGTCTACAGTGTCACAGGACTCAGGACTTGGCCTGCGCTGTTGGGGTCTGAATCCTTAGAAAGATGTGACAGGATTCCAGATAGTGTTAATAGCACCCAGTCTCTGAAAAGCAGGGAGGTTGACATGGCCAAGAAGGCAGTCTCTTGTGCCCTTGGAGGGGTGTGACCTGCTGCCTAGGCTCCGGACACACCTCCTGATATTCCCACTAAACCTAGGAAGAAATGCTGATGCACTATGCTGGGATGAGCTGGCCTGGCCCAAGGAGAGAGGAGTAAAAACCTTAAATATAGTGCTTTCCAACTCTGACTCTGCCCTAAATAAAGGGAAGATGATCAAACAAGCAGATTTTTTTTTTCTAAAACATGTTTTTAAAATATGTCTACATTTAGAATTATATCATTAGGACCTTAAAAAGAGATGCTGTCAGATGTTGTCACTTGCTCTTGTGGATACCCACAGTGCACATTCATACCTTAGAGTTGCTACTTTTTGCTTTTACTACCAACACTCCCTGTTTTTAAATTATACTCCTTTATTTTGTAATGCTGTTTGCCTTCCCTGCCAACCAGCTTCCCCTTTGCCAGCTTTCCCCTTTGTGGTGGGTGCTTCTGTGGAGGGCACCTGTGCTCAGCTCTTGCTGCTCCATTCTGTTGTCCAGGAGGTTATGGCTTCAAGACCACACTGTAGCCTAGAGAAGAGAACCTTGAGAAATATGGTTTCATTGAATTAAAACAATGCATGAGCAAAACATGCTTTAATAAGGACAACACTCTGAAAATCCCTGATTTTCTGAGGAGTAAAAACCCTTTTAAGGTGTCTTGTGCATTAAAACTTGCATGGAACTTGAAGAAACTAAGTGTATCAGCTTCTTGGTTGAACTGGACTAACATAGCTGAAGCTAAACTAATTTCCAAGAGCTGAAGGGCTGGGAATTTCTGTGCAGGAGTGTAATGACCCCATCAAACCCATGTATCCAAAGGCAGCCACCCCTAGTTGGAGTAGGAAGAGAGCATGGCCAATGCAGCCACAGCAGCAAGCAGCCCTTCCATCCCAAAAGGCTTTCTTGTACCCTCAATTACAAGCAATTTGATCTCATACTACCAAGTTGTTAGAAGCAAACTTCATAAATGTGCATTGTCATGGAGACAGTATAGATCAGCTGAAGGACCATATGGTTCTTTACTCCTTCAAGCTATCACTGGAAGGAGTAGATTAAGGAATATATTTAGTGTTTTCTTTTCAAGAGATGACTAAAGATAAGGAAATAAAATTAGTTTGAGAAAATCCTCCTCCTTTCCTATGGGAAGTTGGCTGCTCTTTACTCTGCATCAGAAAAAAAGTATTACTGAGATATCTTGTTTTACAGCTGATCATTGACAGGCATTTTGGAAAGGTCATATTTGAGAGCCTCTCTTCAAAACTCTACAAAGAAAATCACAATTAATTTTTTTATTCTTTAAAATTGTATGAATGTGCTGCTTTTAAAAGCAGGATCTATGTGTGATTTTTCACAGACAGACAATTCTTCCTTAAAAGAATACTCTTTTGATCATAACTATATGCTCACATCCACTTTAAGAACACTTCACCAGCAAATGACAGCCTGGCTCCAAAGCCTTTTGGCAACCTCAAATGAGTTACCGCTAGTATTGGTGGAATGAGTACTTCCCTGAAGCCCTGTAGACTTGCCTCTTCCCTGGTCTGGCAAAGCCCCTGGCTGTCTTTCTGACCTTCTATCAAGAATGCCAGTTGTTTTAATAGTGGGGTTTGTAGTGCAATTTGGTAGAGCTGTGGTGGAAATAAGGCCTTTTGTTTCGCAGGTTTGGAAAGAGGTACACTGTGCTAAAAAAAGACAGTGAAATTGTTGATGAAATCACCATTTCTCAAGAAACCTTTGTTTTAGGGAGGAAAAAATACACTTTTGTCCAAGAAACAAACAAAAATATCATGCAACATGTTTGCAACTAGACTACTGCAGCTCATATAAGCTGGACACCAGATGTTAAAATTTAGCAGCCAATCTTCAGCATAAATCAGCATTAGTATAATTCACTTGCTAATTAACAGTTTAAGCAAAAAGTTCTATTACATTATGATACTTGTGCTCAGAAAGTTCAGCCTGTCTCAGCAGGAATTACTTCAAGGAAGATATTCCCCTTGCTAGGTTGAGCCTCATGTCTCCTCCTGAGTGCAGGTGGAAATGGAAAATAGGAAATTCTTTCCACCTGGTTATGGTCTGTTTGGGAATAGCTATATCTTCCCCATAATGTAATGGTTAGCATGGTATCTTAGGAATTTCAAGGTTGATGCTATAGGGTCTGTCTGAAAGCAAGACCACAGGCAAATATGAAGGGCATATCAGCTGGGTAAGCAGCCTGGTGGAAACAGAAGAGGGATCATGTTATTCACGTCCCTTGATGTCCCTTGCTGGCTTAAAAGGCCATGATGATTGGTTCTGGGGTGACAGTGCTGCCTTTTAACTTTTTTCCATATTTTTAGGTTCAGCAAAACAGCAAGTTGTCTCCCACAGGGAGCAGTGTCAGTCACATGGTGTAGGAGATTGCATGAATATTTGAGAATTTAATTGGCAGTTGTGCCAGGCAGCATGAACAGACAGAAGGTGTATGAATAGGAAAGGGGGTTGTCTGCAGATTTTCAGACATTGGGAGGCCTTGTTTCCTGTTTTTTTCCTGTTTCTCTGGCATGTGTGTGACCTGGGGACCAGAGGAAAGGGACCAGAACAAATCTGCCCAGACCTGCTTTCTGCTTCCCTCCTTTGGGTCCATAGTCCTGAATGAGCTACTGCTCTGGGCGAGATCCTGTTTCCCTGATCAAACATGGGTCTGTCAGACTGGAGGGGGGGGAAAAAAGCCATACACTAATTTGGCTGTGATTAAGCAAATATAAATGTGACTTCACTGGTAAAAAAAGGATTGTGACAATCTTCTACCTTCTGCCTCAAATCCTTACCCATTTTGCATTTGGAAGGGTTTTTTTAACACAAAACTGTCTATTTGGGTTTAAATTGTGCCATGGAGTGCTAAACCGGAACATTAAATAGGACATTCATAAACCTGCAAAGTTAAGCCAAAAGGGAGAAGAGGCTTGAATTAACACAGCCCAAGAGTTAAGTTTGGCAAAATTTCCAGCTTCTAAAAACCAGTGTTTTTAATGGGACACATTGAGCTGCTTTATAACAGGGGGATGCTATGCCCCCCCAAAAAATGCACATCATATTCGACATATAACATAACTTGACAGTTTTAACCATGTGTGTAATTAGTGATATTGACTTGCTAACAGTGAGAATGACTTTTTGCTGGCGCTTCATTCCATTAAATTGAATCTTCCCCGAGGACGAAAATCTAGGAGGCACTAGTCAGTCACTGACTCACTATCAGCTGCCTCCTTGCTAAAGCCTGAATGTATTCCATAGTAAGTTATTTGTCACAGTGACTCAGCATTGTAGGCTCCTTTTTAATTTCTCTCTCTCACCACAGAGCCAAGAAAATCTCCCACCTCCCCATGCCGTATGCTACTGAGATAGCAGTTTGTATCATCGGCCAAAGTATAACACATTTAAATGTATGCAAGGAGCCTTATAAGGGCATTAACACTTGCCTCCAGGTTGGACGTCATGATGGCGAGCCAAGGAAGAGGCACCAATAATAGATTCCTTGTGTTTGTACATGCCATGGTGACTATTTGTGCCATTCGTGGGAAACTGAGTGATATGCCAGACGGTGAAGTGTTTCATTTATCCAGAGTCACGGGGGTTGATCTGAGTGAGTCTTCACTCAGACATGCAGACCCATTCCTGGAAAGGTCAGCGAGCAGATCCTGCCAGCCTGGAGGCTGGCTGTGTGAGGGAGGCTGAGGACCAACCTCAGTCTTCTCCCTTCAAGAGATAGCTCCCTTCAGCCCAGAAAACTCAAAATTAAATGATGTGGACTCTGAGCCACAGCACTATGTGTGTTATAACTTGGACATCTCTACCTTGGTTTACCCTATACAAATTGGAGATTATGTGGTGTAGTGTCCTCTCCCAACTGCAATATTCTTTGTATTGAAATACTGGTCCTGTTAATTGCAGGTGTTCCCCACTAGTGGGAGAAAAAGATGTTAAGCCCAAATTCCTGCTTGGGTTACATCATTCCCAAAACCACAGCTTCATCCATAGAGGTTGGGGGAGGACAGATGTGTGATATTAAAAATGGTCAGTGGTGCCCATTCTTGATGAAGAAACAGAGAGAAGCAGAATAATGCTGCTGTTTCTCTCTGACACCTGGTAAACCACACACTTTTTCATGGCATCATCTCATGTTTACTCAAGTAATGGCCTGCTTTCATATTGCTTTATCCCTCAGACCATATTTGCTACAGGTGTAATCCGTGGAGAATATAGAATTCAGGCAAAGAAGTCTCACACTTTTGTACTGACTGAAAAATGTTATTTATTCTGCTAGGAACTGGTCTGTGTTTAGCCAGTACGAGCAGGATAGGAAGCAGACCCAGTAACCAAAGGATGTAGGGGGAAGAGGTAGGTCTTATCTGCAAAGTTGCCCAAATATTCTGAAAAGGAAATGCCTTGCATAGATCACTTTTTATTTTAGTCTAAAGTAATATAAAGTACTCAAAGCTCAGTCAAAAAAGTGAAGTTTGAATTCATTTTGTCTGGCTTTTGGGGGTACGATTGTGACTTTCAATTAAAAATTAAGGCTGCTGAGATCCAAGACAGACAAAAAACACTTCCACTCTGCACCCTGTGTGATGGATGACGATCAAAAGGGGGGAAAAAGGAATAATTAGGTTACAATAGTACTTGAATGCCTACAAATGGAAGCCTAAACAACACTGATCTCCTTTCCAAAATTTTCTATTAATTCAGTAATTCTTGCAGGTAGGAATGTACTGTACTTCTGTGGCTGAGTTATTCCGCATAAGCAGCAGCACCTTCCATCTAAACAGTTTGCTGCCAGGCAGGAAAACACTGATCACTGGGACTCCCTGTGTCTTCTCAGAACTTCTCAGTACAAATAGGAGTGTGCACACAGTAAGCCAGGCACTGTTTTGGACTCCATGGCCCAGAGTTTTGCAGAAACAAAATGATTGTGGCTTATGCTCACTGTTTTGGTTCCTGCACTGGCCAAGGGGAAAGGTGATTGTGTTCCTTTCCACGATGGATTGCAGGTCTTCAGCTGCTGGAATTTAAAGGACTTCCTTCTGTGCTGACAACTACAGACAGAGCTCTTGTGAATGATATCATCTACTACAAAACCTCCCCAGCTGCCTTTGTGTAAGGATGTAGTAACTGAACAGCTCAACTGAGTTTTGCATATGCTGTTTTTCTCCTGAATCCTTGCACCCTCTTCTCCCTTGTTACTCAAGCATTTGCTTATGAGGGTATTTGCAGTGGGTACAGAGGACAAGTTCAATTCCCTAGGGGTTAAAAGCCAATGTTTACTTAACATCACCTGGGATGGGAGGTGAGCTTATTGGAAGATACTCACAGAATGTCCATTCGCCAGATCCAGCCTTGTTAGAGATGGACGGGTTATGAGCTCCAAGAAAAGTCTTCCAAGGTTAAGTGTAAATAACATGTTGACCTGAGAAACTCAGGGGGCATGAACGGCAGTATATTTGCATATGTAGCCATAGATGTGTGTCACTGCTGCATTTTTTCCACTGTGTATGCAACGCTCTTGTGCTTGTCCATGACCCTATGCTGTACCACGTTGGAGGTTAAAGAGTGAAGCAAAACATAGAAGGCATGTTACTGAAATACTAACCACAGACCCCTGGTTGGCTCCCAGGTCTTTAAAAGACTAGAAATATTCTAATGGCAGATCTTGGAATCTTGTTGTTTTCCAAGGCTTTGATTCATCCCTTTTTGGAGAGCAGAAAAACAGGCAAAATTCAGATTTTCTCCAGACCAGGAGTGCTAAGCTGATAAATGGTTTGGAGCATCACAGCCCACAGCACCATCAGCTTTGTTGTATCTCGGCAAAACTCTCCTCAAGTCTCCTGGAGTACTTAATAATACTTTTCCCTCTTTCAAACTCTTATCCCAAGAAACACTGTTGTTACTAAGAATCTTCTGTGATCAGAAATCCCAGCTGAGGTGGCATTTTCAAACCTGTACAGTTTTTTTCTGATCTTTCCGATAGAAATGTATAGAGCTTAGGAACTAGCCATGTAAACAGTTGCCTCGCACATATAGAGGCAACACCACAGGAAATCTTTTTGCAAAGAAAACCATAGAATAGTGTTTCACATTACTGTAGGAACTTCAAATATGCTGTTGACTTTATACTTAGAAATGAAAATAAAAATATTTGTTTGATACTGTTCTATTTTATATAATTGTCAAAATATTTTTAATATTTTTCCTTGATAACTGAATATAGCCATAGTAATGACTTGGAAGATAGTTCTCATCTTTCCCATCAATGATGCAAAAAATCACATCCTCAGAAATAACACTTGGTCTTGCATATGTGGTGGGTAGAGTGACCCATTGCAGATACAGATCTCATCAAGAGAAAAAGTTATGCCAACAAATTGGCATAATATTTTGGAAGTTTCAGGTGAGGATACTTCTATACAGAAACTTGAATGGTGATTCTGGCTACTGATGTTACCTTTCCAATAGATTAGATTTCAAGAAAAAATAGCAGCATTTCCTAATAAAATGGTAAAAGTATGCTGTCAGAATACAACAAAAGCTTAAGTGGTGGATGAGTTTCTCAAAAGTCTCTTCCCCAAATGCTAAATTTCTTATCACTCTTGAAAGCAAATGGAATCTACTAGGAGGGTGTTATTACAAACAGCCTTAGGACTTTGGGCAGGTTGCCTTTCTCAGGAAGCAAGCTTGTTTCTTTGTCTGCCACCAACTAACGATAGCCCTGTCAACTATTGTAGAATGAGAAGTGGCAGTCCCCAGCAGCCCTGAGAGTGTTGACCCTCCTCTTTCCAAGCATTTCTCAAAGACAGCAAGGCAGACGT
The DNA here is from genome assembly GCA_013399895.1 of Serilophus lunatus. Lineage (NCBI taxonomy): Eukaryota > Metazoa > Chordata > Aves > Passeriformes > Eurylaimidae > Serilophus > Serilophus lunatus. Next base: position 179,925 of record VXBA01003909.1, read on the forward strand.
CACAGGAATTCATGTTCTTGCTGAAGAAAAGCATTGCCTTTGCAGAACTAGGTGACCATAATCCTGTATCAGCACTCAGCTGCACAGATTTGTGATGACAAAATGGACATTAGCTTGTGAACATAAGTACTCTTGACTTTGGTTTCTGTAGGAAGTGCAGTCAGAAAGTAAGTGTTTGAGCTCCTTTCTCTTTTTTTTCCTTTTGATTATTTGTGCTGTTTTTACAGCTACTGAAAACTGAAAATAAACAGACCAATCAACCAGCCCTAAACTACGCTAATGGAGCTCTGTGATTGCCACCTTAGCAGCCACATGGCTCAGTTCTTGCAGCAGGTATGGGCTGACACATCTTCATTACTTAAGTATTTGCAGGCTCTAAGCTTTAATTATTAAAATAGGGCTGGAAAGGTAACACGATTGCCATGGAAATTTCTTTGAGGCTAGAAGGCAGATATCACCTTTTCTGGGGCAGGTCAGTCTGGGAGAGGGTTCTGCATAAGGTTCCCCTGTACCTCCCTGCTCTATCTGGATCAGCTCTATTTTAGCATGTCCCTCTGCTAAAATAAAATGCATTTCCAGATTTATACAGAGGGCTGTGTGGTAGGAGATAGTGAATGTTTTCATATCTCCCTCCTTTAGTTTATTCTCTTTATTTCTAGGTTGGCTGCTAACCATATTAGTACTTTACATTTTTATATCTTCTCCTGGCTGAAAGCCTCAAATCCATTTTTGTTAATAACCCCTCTAGAAAGGAAGTTTTCAATTTCAGAGATGGAAAAACAAAGTCACCTACACATGTGACTGTTGTAAGAGATGATGGAGCCCAGGTTCCTTAATTTCTAGCTATACACTCCCACCAGAAGTTTTGAGGAAAACTTTCCATTTTCCATGATCTGTAGGGACTGCTGCTTGAAGACAGGACCCAGCTGGTTGTGTAGGGGAGAAGTGCAGCTCTGGAGGAAACATCAGTTCTTATGTAAAACATGATGCAGACACCAAACATCATCTAAAACAGCAGAGTAGGGGTAAAAAGGTCTCTCTAAAAGTGGAGCAGTGAAATGCAGTGGCCACAGAGGGATGCCAGCAGGGCTGGGCAATGCTCCATGGTTAATTGCTGCTTACAAGACACTAGCATTAAAACTCTATGCTTCTTCATGTGCGTGACAAAACAGGAAACCAAACACTCAGAAAGGCAAGATTACCTTAACTAGAGAAGATATTAGAGATGGAGGATCTCTCAGCCATTGAAAAGCTTTCACTTCAGATTGATTTTTTCTGTGGGTCAAGAGGAGTTGCTTGTTTCTGTTTTTTTGTTTGGTTGTTCAACCCTACACCATTACTGCTGTCACTTTCTAATAAAAGCATTGATTTGTAGTTTTGGGTTGAAATGCCTAGGACAGCTGTCACTTTGCCCCAAAGTCATAAATCCTCATGGTCTTCTTCATCTGGCAGCCCTCTGTGATTAAAGCAAGAGCTCCTTGGAATGATGAATCACCAAGGCTCATAGGTATTCACTAGCCGTCTTACCGCTGCAGCCCACTCTGTGTTGTCCAGTCTCTGTTTGCCTGACATAAACAATAGATAAGATGTCAAACATGCAGGATTGCTCTGAAAGGAAAAAGCAATGATCTCTAGAGCTCTAGATGTCTTATTTCCTTTTAAGCTTTGAAATTAAATGTGGGGATTCTCTAAAACTAACAGAAACACTAGGGTGGTTGGCAGTTTCCTTTTCCTTTTTTTTTTTTTTTTTTTTTTGTGCATATAAAGCATGTTTTGGTGCAGCAGGGAGAGAGAGCCTTTGATACCTAATAATCAGTACACAAGCTAGTAGTGTATTTTGTGTCTATAATTTAGATCCTTGGGGGTTTTTCCACAGCATTCTATTCTATTTATCAATTTCTTCCCTATATCTCCCAGTTTGCCTGCATTTTCATTCATCATTCATTTACAAAGCCATTCTGAGCATCATAAACCAATTTCGTCCCTGAACCCAGTCCTGTAACCAAACATGGCTACCCCACATGCAAGAGATGTTATGAAGATGGGTGGTGTTTTGAACAGAGAAGTATGTAGCTGGAGGTGGATTAATACTAAAAAGAAGCCATACTTCGTTTCATGAACTAAATCTCATCTTCAGCTCAGCATCCCTCAACAACATAAAAATAGATGCTTTTGACTTTGTTGTCATACATGAGTCTGTAAACTGCCATAAAACTACACATTGAGTTAATGGACACTGAATTTTGACTTGCATTTTTGTTCTCTTCTCACTCCTGAATCCTTAATTCCTTTCTCCAATCAGCTTAATTAGCTCAAGCCCACCCAACAAGTACATGGCTAACAGCTAACCATCCTGCACGTGCTGCTCTGGCTCTGAATCACTGCCTTGACTGAGCTCCAAGGGCTTTGCTTTATTCTCCCTCTGGGTGTGCAGGTATAAGCACGCAAGCATACTGCAGGCAACCTATGTCTCATCCCTATCTGCAGACAGCAAATGTAAATCACCTGGGCTGTTACATAACCAACACTTTATATCTGTACAAATTTGTTGGTCTATTCACTGGTGTGTTTGCTTTAGTGTGTCTGACTAGTGAATCTCTATGGTGGCAGGACTGGCATACCCGGCAGACAGAAGATTGCATCCTCCCAAAATCTCCAGGAGGTAAGTAGCTCACATGACTCTTGATGTCCTCTCAAAGGGGAGAGATCAAGTGGCTTGTCCAGGAGGGTGTGGGGAATTATGAAGTAGGTTGGGTTCAGAGTTTTCCCATGCTGTCGAGGCTCACATTTCATGTCTCACCCATACCTATATCCTCTATAGACTATGCATGTGTAGGAGGAGGTGAGGGAGTCTGAGATTGCACAGCTACAACGGTTTTTACACACTGCACTGCTCTAATTTCATGGGGACAAGCACTGCCACTTCTTAGTACTTCGTCGTTGAACTGTGCATTGTCTGAGAGAGTGGTTAAATAAGAACATTTTTAGCAATCTAGCCATAATTTATGTGTGGGAAATAATGGATATGTATTAAAATTATTTTTGTCAACTTCAGTGTTTGATGTTACTTTGCTTTTGAGAAGACTGAGGAAAAGTACTGAGCATTTCAGATCCTGTTCTCATAGTCTCACCTGTTCCTGTAAACAAAAAGCCTTGAACATTAAAGGGTCACATCTGCAGGACAGCATGGCAGACACAAGGAGTCTTCATGACTTTTTTTACCCTAGCTCATACAGATAACATGTTTTCACTGCAGCACCCATTCTGACAGTGGTCCTCCAGTGTACCTCCAGGGAAAAGAATTCAGATAGCTCATTTCAACCTATAAGGCATCAGAAGCTGAGAAAAACTATTTCTTGTGCCTTTGTTCTCAGTCATTCTCTAAATTCTATTTTTTAATCTCTATATTATCATAGTTCTATTCTGGTTTTATACCCAGTCTTTTTCTACATGTAAAAAGCAAGCAGGTGCATGTAAATATATGTATTACTCACATATGTATATTTGTATGGAAAGATTGGGAAGCAGTAGGTCAATATGATGCCCAACCTTTCACTTTGGGACATGAAACTCCTTTATATAGCCACAGCCCTAAGATCAATGAAAGCCTTTTCACTTGTCAGACCCCTTCTACTGTTTCTGCAGATGTTAGCACACCCTCTCCTCTGCCTAGCATCCCTGGTATTGATGGGGATGTGCAGTGGTGAAGGGAGACCATGCTCTGCCTGCCTCCTCTCTCGTGAGCAGGCTATAGGGCTTGTCAAAGCATGATGCTTGACCATCAGCCACATCTCCATAAAGTCAACTTGGAAAGTCTTGTCTGAATCCCAACCTTGACTGCTTTGGGAGGAGAAGCAGATTCCAAGGGCTGAGGTCCAAGACGGAGGCTCAGATTTTAATCTCTTCCTAAGAATTTGCAACTGCACTGGAGGAAACACCTGGAGATGCCTCCTTTTGCCTACATTCTAGATACACCTGAGATACCTAAGCTCTTGTGTCTTGTGGCACGGAATCTCCTCAGGTGTTATTGTACTTGTCTAGCACAGCACTTCCAATTGGGGGCCTTTCACTGTCATCTCTCCCAAACCCCATCACTGTCCTCTCTGCTATGCTGACCCCAACAAACACCTCTTTTCCGATTAGCATTTCCTGCCTTCCAGACAGAAACCTGCAGAGTGGGTGTCAACCAGCACTTGGTTCCATGTGCTCCTGGTTCCACATACTCCAATCCTACTTGTTTCCTCTGAAGAAACTGCTAGAGAGAGCCTGCACAATGCCAGCTTCTCTGGCAGGTCCAGGAACAGCCAGTTTCCTACTTCCTCCCATAAAACATAGCACCAGCTCACAGGGCTTAGTGTGCACTCCAACATCACAACACAATTATTTCAGGCGTTTCTTGCTTTTGATGGTGCCAACATAGCTGCAATGGGAAGAATAAGACAAATTTATAAAATTGGACATGTAGGGATGGGTAATGTTGGCACATTTTACTTATTTACTTCACATGACCATGAGCGCTGGTCTCTGCATACTGATGAGTTTCAGAGCCTGTGGGTTATTCATCAGCACTTTTTGGCTATTTATATTAGTAAATATAAATGACACAGAATAACCTCTACTAATCAGTTTGCATAACAAAAAGCCTTTATTATCATAAAGAATTAGGTGGGGGAAAAAGGTTTTAATTAGCTTCATTTAGATATTAATATAGTCAAGACATTGTTGGATTTATCTGAACAGTTTTTGTTTAGTTTTCTTCTTTACTCTTTCTAAAAGAGGCCCAAGACACATTAGACGGATGCAAAGTTGCAGGATATTCTGTGGAAGGTAAATCAGCTTCACAAATCCATACTGCTATGTCAATTTAAGCAGCTAAAAATCCAGCCAGCACTTTCAAATTGCATTCAAGACTCCTTCTGCAGGTTTATGTTGTTAATTAACTGTATAACTTTTGTTTTAATCATTTCATCTTACTATTGTTTTGGCTTGTGCTGCCCTACTCTCTAAGAACACTCCTTAGGCCAATACCCAAAATATATCTTTTGAGAGAGACTTAGTGGTACAGATAGGTGTCACATTAAGACACAGTGATTTATATGCTCCTGATTAAGTTTAAATAATTGAGAAGTACTCATGTTCCATGACATTCTTCTTACCTACTTACTTGCAATTAATCATTTGTTTTTCACCTTATAGTTTGTCTCTTAGATTTTTTCCTTCGGAGTACTGCCACATACTTTAGGTTTAGTGGGGATTACTCCCAGTCAAGGAATGTCAAAAGACTTGTGAGAAACACAAGAAAAAAGATAAATGTGAGATTATGAGAGAAGCAACTTCAGAGCAACTTCATATTTAAGCCAACAATCAAACACCCTGAAAGCCAGGGAAACCTTAGGCCAAGTTTCATTTCAGACTCACATAACTGCGCAGACCTCAGAGACCGCAATTATTAATAATGATAGGCATCTTGAGTTATCCTGACAAACAATCTGAATTTGTCTTTATTGTAGTTATCTGAATCTTCCCACCTCCCTTCCCTGGTAGTATCTGGGTTGCCTTCTCCTCCTTATGGAAGGCAGGCTGCCCAAAATATGAGTCATTCATAAAAGATCAGAAAACATTGGCATGCATCATCTGCTCTTCAGGCCTGTGCTATGTCCCAAGTGCTGATTGAGGAAAAGCCTAATTAAAGATAGAAAGCTGGTGGCACGGCATGGGATGGCTGCCGTGGCACAGAGGACCCCCAGCATCACAGGGTTTCTCAGATAAGGCTTGCTGCCACTGCCTGCCTGGGCATGTGTGCTTCCAGCCAGCCCAGAACAGGACTGCCTGGCTCCATGGGGGCTTAGGGGATGAGCCCTGCTACCCAGCTCCTATAGCACTGAGCCAAGGCACGGCTTACAAGGATACACATTCACAAATGGAAAGCAGGCACCAGGTGAGCAGCATAACCAACTGCTGGCTCACAACCAGCAACATCCCCTGCCTCCATGACTATGTGCTCCCAGAGCATCTGACTAACCTGGTCTCCTAAAAGGCGATCCTTTTAATGAATTAGGAAAAAGCTGTAGATACTGTTTGCCTGGAATTTAGCAAAGCCTTTGACACCTGGAGAAACTGACTGCTCATGGCCTAGATGGATGTACTCTTGCTGGATAAAAACTGGCTAGATGGCTGAGCCCAAAGAGTGATGGTGAATGAAGCTGTGTCCAGATGGCAGCCTGTCACAAGTGATGCTCCCTAGGGCTCAGTATTGGGGCTGTTCATGTTTAATGTCTTTATTGAGCTGCATGAGGGAATCAAGAGCACCCTCAGTCAGTTTACAGATCTCATCAAGAGGGTTGGGAGTGTTGATGTGCTGGAGGGTAGGAAGGCTCTGCAGAGGGAAGCTGCCAAGCAGAAAAGGACCTCAGAGTGCTGGTTGACAGTGGCTGAATATGAGCCAACAGTGTGCCCATATGGCCAAGAAGGCAAATGGCATCCTGGCCTGTAACAATAGTGTGGCCAGCACGACCAGGGTAGTGATCATTCCTCTATACTCTGCACTGGTGAAGCTACACTTCAAATTATGTATTCAGTTTTGGGCCCCTCACTACCAAAAAGACACTGAGGTGCCAAAACATGTCCAGAGAATGTCAGCAGATCTGGGGAAGAGTCTGCAACACAAGTCTGATAAGGAGCAGATGAGGAAGCTTGGGAAGCTGAGCCTTGAGAAAAGGAGGCTCAGGGAAACCTTATCATTCCCTATAACTACCTGAAAGGAGGTTGTAGTGAGGTGGAGGTTGGCCTCTTCTCCCAGGTAACAAGAAATAGGACAAGAGGAAATGGCCCCAACTTTTCCTGGGGGAGGTTGAGATTGGATTTTAGGAAATTTTTTTCACAGAAAAAGTTGTCATAGATTGGAACAGGCTGCAAAGGGAGGTGGTCACCAACCTTGGAGGTGTTTAAAAGATGTGTAGATGTGACAATCGGGGAAATGGTTTACTGGTGGGCTTGGCAGTGCTGAGTTAACAGTTGGACTCAGTGATTTTAAAGATCTTTCCCAACTTAAATTATTCTATGATTTCACAGCTTTTCCATAAAACTTTCAAATTCACTACCCAGAGTGCAGGTCATGGAGTAAATGCACAAGAAACCTGTGATCCACAAGTGAGTCCTAAGCTTTAGGGTAGACAGTGTGAGACTAAGACAGCTTAAGAGCTGGAAAGTCTGATTGCTGTTCCCTCACTGTTTTCCCAAGTCCTCAGCCTTTTCTTCTATTCACGTACACATTGAACAACTAAAGTCATTTTACCTCCAAATTAATAGTTGTTCCTTGCCAGTGTTTTGCTGTTAGGCCACATGAATGCATGAATATCCTTGATATTATGAGACAAATACTTTTACATGGATCTTTTCCCAGTGTCAAAGTAATATACCCAGCAGCCACAGGAGAAAAGTCATTATATTTTTCTTAGAAAAAAAGTGTTGAGACTGCCAAATCTTGACCTGCATTATTATTGTGGGTAAACTGCTTAGGGACTGAGCTGCACTATCAGAGTCATTTACTGGCAGTTTAAATGCTCTCTGCATCAGTTTGTCTTTTTGTAAAATGGAGACAAAAATGTCTCTCAAAGCTCTAAAGATTAATTCAGGTTTCTGAGAGATTTGAGATCTGTGCCTGAAACAAAATAATCAAATGTGATGCTTCTACTGATGAGGGGTATATGCTGTACAGATTCGGGAATAACTTACATGCATAGTTTTGTAGAATTAGGTTTAGCAGTGTTATTACCCACCAGTATTCGGACTGGTAAACTAAAATAGGACATGATCTAATTCATATCAAGTGAGATAGGGTCATTAAATCAAGCAGATTCTGTTTGTGTTTCTCCCGTATCTCTGTAGTTATACCACTCTCATTGAAAAAACAATCTTCATTTGTAGTTGTGCCTCAAAGTATTTATCATTAACTATAGAAGCTGTACTGTTCTGTGTTTTATCTTTGTTTCTCTGACAAAGCTGATATATGACAGTTTGTGACATTTTCATTTGAAAGGTGCTTAACATTAACCAGTTATTTAGAACCAAAAGTCCTTACCCTAAGATACATATGGTTGCACTTAAGCTAAAATCACCATGTTACATTAGAAAATATTGATTTAATCATAAAAGGTAAGTGTTCCCAGAAGTTTATTAAAGTGTTCAGAGATACAAAAGAGAAATATTGGAATTCAATCTTGAGTACCAATGTAAAAATATTTAAAGACACTATAAATTGCACAAATACAGTATGATTCACTGAAGAATCTTTCAGATTATAAAAATATTTTCAGTTCAATAAGAGACACTAAAAGAAATCATGCAGTTTGTGTGCTGTTAAGTGTTAGGAACACTTCTAGATATATTTATTCATTGAAGTTCCCAGAGTAATAAATGAAAGTTTCTTTGGCTCCTATGAGGAGTAATTAGAACAGGAGAACGCATCAGAAAAGAAATCGGAAAACGCATAGATTATACCTAGTTCAACTCCAGTGAATGTGGTGAAAGGTAGAAAGGATTTTGGCTGAATAAATTAATTCATAATGACATCTGAGCACCCAAAAGCTCCATATGTGTGTCTCAAGTAAGGAAACTACTGACTCATAGAGCCCATGCAGAACATCTACAAGGCAATTGGGCAACATTACAGGGCACTAAATGAAAATAATGGCCCTTTTGTGCCATTCTAGCTCCAAGTCCTGGAAAAACAAAAGTCATTTTTGTCATCTCTGCTGGAACAGAAGACTTGCTAATTGCTGCTCAGCAGAGGTTTTACTAACAGCCCACCTTTTTGACAGGTTATCAGGTAGAGCAAAGGAAGGGATGCTGCAGCAGTATGTGGGCTGCAAATGGAGCAAACATATCTTCAAATCTATGATGCAAATGCAAAGCAGGAGTAGCAATAATATTTTTACCAACAACCTCTAACACTGCTGCGTTTGATGAGTTTACAATTTAATCTTAAATAAGCCTCCACAAAATTTTCCTGTAGACTTGCCTCTGTGTTTGCAAAGCTTGATTTTGGAAAAGGATCTCAGCTCCACAGCTTCAGATTGAAAAAGGGCAACAGATCTAATTCACCTTCAACGAACAGTACAAATAACTTATTTGGTTAAGTGTGTAATTGCTCTCTTTAACAGCAGTGAATGACCCTATCAAAAAGTTAAGCAGGAGTAATAGCACCACCCGAGGCAGGAAGCACCATGCAAATAGTCATAAGATATAGTTAAAGCTGCATGTGCACCTTAGCTCAAAACCATGTGTACAACTCCACAAAATAATAACTTTTTTCTATGAAAATTCATCTGTGCTCTAATGGAAAGCTCTACTGGCACCTTGTGATTTGGGATCAGAAGTCTTACCTTAAGTACCCCTGTTTTCTTCAGCAGTGCATTTATGAAGCTCTCAACCTTGCTTGCCCAATTGGGATAGTTGAGACCATAGTGTCTAGCAGCTTGTTTGTCCCCCAGGGTTTCATATGCATTTTTCAGCAAATGTTTTCAAAGTATCTTGTGTTAAAGGATCCTTGCAGGAATTCTTACGCAGGAGCAGCTTTATTTATTTAGGTCAACATTAGCACTATTTCCTGCTTGTTGTGAATACTGTCTCAGGGGAGAATTTGTTTGTCATTTTAGTCTGAAAATGACAGGCTAAAAATAGACAGGACAATTACATACATAGCTGGTATGGGGGGTTTTTAGCTGATTAATAAATCGAGCAAGAGTCTGGATTGAGGCTATTATCTTATTAGATGACCTCAGTTAAGTAGTAAATTTTTCTGTATTTCCACTTTCCTTCAGTGTTTTTATCCTACATTACTATTTTCTTCTTCCTCTCTTCTTTCTATTGGCATCTCCCCTTCTTCCTCTTTTACACAGGGGACTTACATAGAACACAATTACATTTGAAAGAGTTCATCATATGAATGCTGAGACAAAGTCGAAGGTCACTCTTACTCAGAGTTCGCCAGCATCTCTTAATAATCCTTATATTACATGTACCCTTTTTCTCCCTGCTAACTCGGTGTATAATTTCTCCAACAGATATTTTGTTCTTAACAATAACATGTTTCTATCATGCTTCACAAGGTTCAAACACACAGCTGTTACTGTGAACTCCCATGGAAGCTGATAGGGTATTTGGCCATCATGAAGTAGATTAATACGGTTGGAGAGATAATTTCCTTGTAAACATTAACTTTAGAAAGAAAAAAAATATGTGCTTACTTTTGACTCTTAAGTACAATCAAGGTTAACCCGCTATAGTGTTATAAGGGTATTTCTGTACAGGAAGTGCTGGAGTTCTTTACTAACTCAGGACTGCACATAAAAGCATTTAAAAATATGATGAAGTGGTGGTGTAGCTTATTTTATTCATAGTCATGTCACATGTTCGCTCTTTTAAAAACAAAATTTAGAAAGAATCAGTTTTAAAGGTTGACATGCCTGGAAATATTTTCCTGTGATTACATGAAGTAAGGGTGTAGATTTTAATGCCAAAAGAAAGGGTCCCCCACCTTGTCAATGAATCCCATAATCAGGTTGCAGTAGTAAGAAATTACAGCTGTCATGTTTCTTTCTCCAGGTTCTGATTTCTCTCCCTATCTTTGGTTTTCTTCTAGTAAGAGATACCTGGTGGCTCATTTTGCTCAGGTCATCCAGGAGAAATTACGTGGGCCACTAGTTTCCATTACATTTATCTTGTCTCCTGTCTTTTGCAACTAACATAAGTGAGTGCCATGTAAGCACTGAACTACATTTGCCTCTGTGGTAGTTTGAGAAAAACAAAACCTTAATTCTGGTTTTCCTGAAATGCACCTTTTCCATACAGGATAAAAATAATTTAAGCAGAACTTTTTTACATTAAGTTTTATTACATAGTGAATGTCAAATAAATAATTAATGCAAAACTCTCTCAGACCTGGTCCTGAAGCCTTGCTACTGGCTCACTGTGCTGTGAGAGGGACATGGGGATACCTAGAGCCAAATGAAAGTGCAGAGCAAAGGATTTCCCCAGCATCAGCAAATTGGTGGCTGACCCAATGCTGACAGACCTGCTATAACCCCTAACACATGTCCTCCCAATGTAGCCTGTGCTGTTGCCTTTCCAATTTAGGAATGCTGGCCAAGGCAATTGTCTCAAGGTTTTTACTTCAGGCAAACTTAGATGATGGAAACCCTGATTTACTCTGAATTGTAGCAGGACTGGGTTTCCTTTGGCATACTGAGCTTCAATTGCCCTTGGGTCTCTCTACTGGTTTTACCAAATGTGAATATAAGCTTGGCACAATTCGTGATTTTAAAAGTCAATATGCAACATAACTCCCATTGACAGTGACACTGAAACCCTTCTCTTGTGGGCTGAGGCAGGTGGGAGTCTAAGCTCTGTGCTGGCTATGGATTCATCCCCCTACTGTGTGGTGGGTCTCACTCCCTCTCTTCTCTGAAAACCTGTGCTTGGAAGAGAGTTCATGACAAGCCATTCTTTGAGGTACAAACACAACAAGCACATGTGCTGCCGCCTGCCTACTCCAGAGGATTTCCTGGTGCTTTCAGGAGACTGAAAGCAAGATGAAATATTCTAGCACTTTAAAGGAGGACAAGGCATTGGTGGGAGGCTTGTTTAGTATCTGAGTGGGATCATGACTACGATGTTCATCTGCATGTTACCAGCATGGAATACACGCAGTTTGAAGACAAGTAGGCTCAGAAAGAAAGAAAAACTTCCAGGGAGGGAGGAGGCAGAGTGAAAGACTGCTAACACTTGCAGCACGAAGATCAGGAGAAAGATGGAAATACCATAGCAAGATAATCTCTAGGAGGAGGAGATCAGGCAAAGAAAATCAACACTTGATGGGAGGCTACCCTAAATACCTACTGGGAGGCCGTTATTTACCCTCCAGGCAGTAGCAGGGCAGGTGCCAAATCTGCCTGTTGAAGAAGCAGGAGGTTACCGGCAAAACTAGCACACCATGACCCTGGGGGACCTTTCTTTCAAACACGCAATTAGATTGCTGGCATGGAGAGAAGCTGGCAGCCCCATTTCACACTAGCAATGATGTCACATAGCTCTTATTTCAGGAGCATCTCCGTAAAGCTGACAGCTACTGTTATCATCTGATTCTGCTCAGATTGATAATGTTGGTGTCTGAGGCAGGTTTTCAGTGATCTCTGAAGGAGCAACTGTGCATAATGGATGGAAGGTGTCTTTTAGAATGCGCTTAGCAGTTATCCACACATTTTGGTAGCCTTTCAACTATGTGAAAAAGCCAACAAGTAGGGGCTCATTGTTTTCTAAGGTATTTTAAGGCACGGGAAGAACATTTGCAGCTTGCTTAGGATTTCAGGATGTTTCATAGGTTGGTTTAAGGCACTATGACTTTCTAGCAATGCTCCTGCAGTATTCTTCACGTTGTTTTGTCTAAGAGAGGGAAAATGTATGACTGTTTCCCACTTAATTAGGCCTCATCTGCTAAACAGTTCTGTCACTATTCACATATGAGTAGTCCCCACTGAATTCAAGTCCTACAGTTGTATATTTCATCTGGTAACAATGTAAATCCAAGATAAACAGACTTGGAACAAGAGATGTACATTGCCTTATATGTATGAATTACCTGCATGTAGCAAATACTGTGCCCTGTCATTCTGGCAAATGCTAACACCCTGTTAATGGATCATCTGATTATTAGCCTTAAACGATGGGCTAAACTCTACTCACTAGTCCCAACTTTTACTGAAGTGTATGACTTGTCAAATGAGTAACTTTGAGTAACTTGTGCCCCTCTATGGTAATAAGGAAAAATAACCCTACATACCTACTCACATGAAGTCATTTTTTTTATGGCTGCATCTCCTGTGGCCTAGGAGTAAGGTCTTCTAGAGATTAAAGCCGTAGCTGGAAAAAAGATGTGGGGAAAGGAAATGTCTGGAAACCCAACAGTCATCTGCTTTTAATTCTACTCCATCCTCTTTTTAATGCCTTTCTAGCAAGAATCCCTCACAGCTGTCTGACAGAGCAGTAACTTTCCTCCACCATTTTTGTGCATTGACTGATGTCCCAGCTTCAGCTCTTCTCCATTAGAATGACTTGGGCTGTTTCCTCAACTGTGAATGGCACTACAAGGAAAGAACTATTACTAACACTGCCTCCTCCTCCTCTTCTGCCAGGTAATTCCCATGCTCCATAGCATCCTCTGTTATCCTACCAGTAACCTTTTGTTCTTCCATACATTCTCGTACCATTCTCTTCATGGCTGTGCCTGTTTATTTCATGAGTTACATTGAAGGAATCTGAAGCAAACTATCCCCTCGGCAAAAATGTGCTTAATTTGGTCCATTGAGTATGAGGCGGGTTATCAGTTGTCACCTCTCCCCAGTGAAGTAGGTGGAGTCCTGTTCTTAAGCAGAAATCTTGACCAGGAGCTCTTTCAGTTAGCTCTTTAAAGGAGTATATTTGCTTGTGGTTCTGTCAGCACGACCCTAGTAAACCCCATCAACTGCTCTTGAAAAGGCAGCTCACAGGGCTGGATATCCAGTTCCTACTGCGGATCTCCTGGAAAGCTTTTGTGGAATTTTCTTTTTGTGAGTTTAACATTATTACATCATTGTAATACTATGACCCAGCAAAGGTTTCTTCTGGGTATCTCTAAAAACTGAGACCTTCATCAGAAAATGAAAATATCTAGAAGCTAATGAAATGAGAAGAAATGGAGGAACAGTGCTGTAGACAAAGTACTTTATTACAAGTGCTACAGCTGGAATTACTTTCTCAATAAAAGACTATGTTTCTTGAGCTATAAACTAAGTATGTAGAAATATGTTTTACCTGAGATTGCATCTTTATAAAGTTCTTTATAAAAAACCATTGAGGACTCCACAAACTCAGAAATTTTAAAGATTTAGATATGTTTTATATATTCAAAATAGGAATTATGGAACCTACTATCCAAAGTAGATACTGCCAAATTATTTTACTCCGCTGAGGAAGAAGCAGAAGCAAATCATTTAGGAGACTACGAGAAAGCAGAATTCACTGCAGGTCCACTTGTTG
>VXBA01003909.1:203115-214014 GCA_013399895.1 Serilophus lunatus
AGATAGGGGGGGGGGGGTGAGAAAGCTGTTGATTTCTGACAGCAAACACATTTTGAATCCACTCTACTAAGAATGGGATGCAGTGAGAGTCATGAGTAGAGGCCAAGAGACTGCAGCTGCCTAGGTGTTAGTTGGCTTTGTCAAATACATCTTCACTCACATCTGCCAAAAGTTTATAAAACCATCTGAGGGGATATTTGGCTGAATTCTGTAAACAGCAGATAAAATAGTATTGACCAGGAAAACAAAAAGCCTTGGCAGGTTTTACGCTACATTCAGGATTTAAATTTTCAAGTGGATGATGATACATCTTAAGTATCTTTTGCTTCTGTATGTTTGTTGCTGTAGTCCGACATGTGATACCCCTTATTCTATTGCTGAAAATTTATTGTATCAAAGAGAAAATAAAGAATAATGTATCTATTGGTCAGAGTTGATGCCATAAGGGCCTCAGATAAAAAAATTGAAAAACACAGAGTGAAGGGGAGAAGCAGCTTTACTGGTCAAAGGCCGATGATCCAAAGAGAAAAATCATAACAATCTTCCCATTTTTATAACATTCAGAGCACCCCTCCCCCACACTATCTAATTAAAGTCCCTCTTACTTCTCTGTTACCCCAACATCCAACAGAATTGTCCCTTATTACTTAAACCCACCTATGTCCAGCCCCTGGTAGGCCTGGAAGACAAACTCTATGTTTTGTCTTGTACCCCACTTATCTACACACAAGAATGCAAACACACAGGAACACAGGCTCTTCTAGCCCTTAATATTCCAAGTTATCCAGCTACCTAGCAAAGTGAATTCTCTAAAATATTAAGCATACCCCTTAAGGAATCAGAGTCATCCACAGAAGTTTCCCATATGAATCTGTTTTTGTGTCCCAAATTTGGCTTATTGACTAAGTTATTCTAAGTTCTTGCACCACACTCATCATTCATCATGGTATTTGAAGTCCTTTCTAAGTGGCATAACAAATATCTGTCACATATTTTGCTCTCATCCTCTTGGAAGGAACAGTAACTTAATTGTAGGATTTTTCTTTAGTGTTTGTTTGTGGTTTTGTTTAGGTTTTGTTGGGGTTTTGTTTGGGGTTTTTTTGTTGTGCGTAAGTCTTTCACAAAGGTCTTGGTGGTGCAAGAGATAGGAGTTTAATCATAGATTCACCTCTTTCTCTGTGGCATTCAACCCTGTATCAGCAGTCAGTCACTCTATCCACCACTTATTCCCCAGGCAGATCTGATTCTCGTACTTCTTCCGCCCACCACCTGTTGTTTTCCTCTTCCCAGATCCTTTGCCTAGAATCAGCTGCCCAACCATGGTCATAGCCCAGGAGACCCACTGCTTTTCTCACCTCTTTTTTTGAGCTTCTTCAAAGGCTGAAATGCCTCTGACTTCAGAGGGGCTTTTAATCCCCAGTGTACTGCCTTTGGCACCAAATAGTATTTTTATAATCTACTTTTCCATCAAAGTTTTTTTGCAGCATTCCCTAAAGAAAATTCTGCTGGCTTTCAAATTTTAAGGAAACCAAAATATCTGACAAGAAGGCTAAGTCCTTAAAAAGCAAACCTAGAAAGTTAATTTGAAATGGCCAGAATTTCATATCCATTTTCCGTACAGATTTTCCAGACAAAGCAGGGTGGAAATTCAGGCTAATATAAGGTATATATTTCATGCCAGGAGAAAAGTCAAAGATGATGGACCTTTCCAGATTATTTTCTTTTGGGTCTGTCAGCCTATCCAAGAGCAACTGAGTAGGACCAAAGCAATGTACTGACTTGCCTCCTTGACTACCAGAGGCCATTTCACCAGCTTCTGCTTGTATGTGACATCTGCCTGGGGCTCTGTCAGCAGGGGAGCCCTGCAGGGCTCTTGTGGACTGCACAGACCCCCTGCCAGAGAGGAGGTTTAAGACCACCATAATGTGATGGGCAAGCAGAAGTGATGGATAATGCTGGAGCCCTGGCAGGCTCAAGGCTGGCCCACATTAGGGAAGCAGTGCTTGGATGGAAGAAATAGCAACACATCTTGCCCAGTATGGGAGAACACAAGATGAAAGGTCCATCTTCCCAGCAAGCTAGTTTAGCAATCTCAGCCATCTGCAAGTGTGTTCTGCCTGACTGAAGTTGTCCACTGCCTTCTGAGTCCATGTTTTTTGTGGGATGTTAGTAAAGATTAATGGTTAGCTAAAAATCAATGGACTAAATTTACATGGAGGTCTAGTACCAGTTTGTCAGACAATGAGAATGTTTTTCATCTGCTTATCTTTCATTTGTGTTAGCCATTAGGCTTAGCCTTTTTTCCTGAGTCTCTCTAAGCTCATTAGTACGTGGAATTAACACAACATTCATTTACTGTGAGGGTGAGGGCCTGACAAAAGCACAGCAAACCCAAACTCCAAAATAAACTCTGTTGTCAGTTACGCTTCCACAGGTCTGGTAGCTGGTGCAATTTTCAGGCAGTTAACAGGGTCTAAATTAAGAAGTTAATCAGAAATAAGACTGAAAATTTTACTGGTTCTTTTTTTTTTTTTTTATTTTTACACAACTTCTTAAAATAGTATTTTTAACAGATTCTTTAAACATTTGTAGTAAGAAGCAATAGACAAAATGTCATAATTTCCATATGAAGGAGTTCCTCTTAGTGTAATTCCTATATAAAAAAGCCATTTTATCCTAATATGGTCTTAAAGTCTGAGTAACATATTCTGTCGCAATGACTTTTGCATCAAAACAATTTTTGTTTCATATCCAAGAAGAAATGTTGAATATTTAAATTCCATATCCTTTTTGATCTTAATTCCCATCACAGAAGAGCTCTTTAGGCCTCATCAATGTGCTCTAGGTGCAATATCAGAGTATATTTTTCATATTACGGGATATAACCCAAATTAAAAAACCAAAGGGGTAGAAGCTATGCATGCCTGGAAGGGAATATGATTCTGCTTAGAGCACATAGCAGGGTAAAGCATCAAACAGAAATGTAACAAAAGTCTAAAATAAGGGGTTTAATGCCTTGCTGCAAAGTTCTTGCTGAAAATCTAGCACTCGGCTCCCTTCTGATTTAAAACCTTTGCATTCCTGCTGACTTCAGTGGTGTTTATATTCAAATAAGTAAAGGCACCATGAGTACAACTGCAAGTTACAATAAATTATAGCAGATTAAGCACACTAACTAATGAAATAAAAAGAGGTGTTTAAAGCTACCACTCCTTTGTAAGTATTTACATTTCAGATCTATAAACTACATGAAAAATAAACAATGTCCAGAAAATAAATGTAGATAACATTGTTTACAAATTTATACTCCAGTGGCACAAGTCCTGAGCCACAAGAAAGGCGTCACTAAATGCCTTGCCAAAGCCAGGGATGTTTTTTACTTGAGTAGTTCTTTGAGTTGCATCTCACCCTAAAAATAGAGGGGCTTTGAGCATGTCAAATGTAGGATTGCTTTCCTCCTGCTTAAGGTTTGTTCGCACGGGTTCTGTGTTGGTGGCTATGTCTCCTCTGCTGAATGCTCCTGCCCCACCACCACACTCAAGAGCCACCCTGTCCTTCTGCAGGCTGGGACAGAGAAATCGATACATTTTCCCATTTGAGAATGGTGTTGAACGTGAGGAAAGTTATTTTAAAATAGCTTAAAATTTGTATTGATCTTCTGAATCAATATTTCAGGATTTTTGAATTCCAGAGTAGCTGTACATCCGCTCTGTGTTTTGTTCCCATCTCTCTGCATCTATAAATGATAGTCTGAGCACATCACGTGCTGCAGAGAGAGAACCTGCTATGCATCCAATTACCCCTATACCATATTTGTGAGAAGGAAAATAATATTTTAATAGAAGTACCAAAAATACGGTTATACCAGAACTAGTTACTATTTAAAGCTATTCTGCAATGCAAGTCAATGTAATAATTTTATCTGGCCAGTGCAGAGAAAAAAAGTCTCCTGTGCATTTCCCATTCCTTGAGTGTTACTGTGACAGAAAAGAGGAAGCAGGGATGGCACTCTCTTTGTTGGCATCTTTTGTTGTGTATTAGTGCACCCTTAGGAATGGGTGAGCACATAACCTAGTGGTGACTCTTGCCGCTGTCAGCACTCGCAAGCCACCCGGGTGCTCCTTTACCACACATAAACAGACCATCCCTTTTATCTGGGCAAGTTAAAACTGCTAGACAGACACATGGCTGCCTATTAATCTCAGAAGTGGAATGTCGTAACGTTTACACACAAGATGGTTCCAGTCATTAAATTACTGAAAGATTAACAATCCCAAGTGTTCAATAAACAGAAAAGACATCGTATAAATGAAACATTTTAGTCAAGGGAAATTTTTGCTTTAATGTGACTAATCCAGTACTTGTTTCTTGAGCCACAAGTCACAGTAAGTGGAGAAGAACATAATGTGATCTGGGTTTCATCTTGAGGACTCTTTAATTTTTATTGCTGCACTGATAATTTTAGTTTGCTATTAACAAAAGTATCTACTGTTCCTCAGGTACTTCTCTCTTTAATGCATTAGGTGGTCAACATAGCAAATGTTTTGAACTCTAGGGTTGTTTCTTAGGTGAAATACCTTGATACTCTATTTAAAGAAAAAATATCCTGAATTCATCTTTAAACACATCGGCTTGTTAAAAGTATAGATGTGGCTGTGCTTTAAAGAGGAATGGAGCCAAAGCGCCTTAACCTCTTGGGGAAGATAAAGACAACTAAGTGCAGCATAAAATGCCTTAATATGAAAGTCGTGCAGGGCAGTAAAGCCAGAAGAATTATTTAATGTTTACACATGCTTTGCATTCCCAAGGATCTGTGCGTACCCAAGGAGGATCCCTCCCGCTAGGTCCTGGCCAGAGCCAGGCCCTGTGGGTGGTGGGTACCCCACAACAGCTACTGGCCCTCAGCACCCAACACCATTCTTCATCTCGTCTCCCCTGCTGTTTGCTTTAGATCTCTTATCACCCATCGCCCTCTAGGCAATATCGCTGAGCTGCCGCACCTGGCGAATGGAGCACTTGAGCTTGGTGTCAGAGGAGATTTTAGTTGCTTAAATAGAAATAACCGACAAAGGAGCATTCACAGGGTTGTAGACCTGCGATCTGGGGGCTTGCTTATTTTTAGGACATACCCAAAATAAGCTCTCCGAGTTATGCACTAATGAGGGTTTGATACCTACTCTGACAAAATGCTTGTACAAATTTGTAAACCCCCTGTAATCTGATCCCTTTAAATATTAAAAATAATCCACTGTATTGCATCTCATTGAAACCCACAAAATACTTAGAGGAAAGATGAGTCAATCCCAACGCCTTTCACCCCCCACAAGTGCACCAACAGTTTTCTGATCTTCTTTAATCATAGAGCTCCAATGGCCTGATTCGTCAGAGGAGTGCATCTACAGCCATCTAATCTTTCCACACTCAGCTCGGGTTTCCCCCATCCCAAGGAATCATACACAACCTCTTTGGAGAAGAGAGGATTTTCTTTTCGCTTCCCATGTATGCAGCTTCCTCAGAGTCTGAGTTTTTGTTGTTGTTGTTCCATGCTCTCTTTTCTGTCTGCTGCAATGGAGCCATGGCTGGGCTGTTAGCAGGGAGGTCAGGGTGAGTGGGGAAGGGCTCAGGCACCGTATGCCAGATACCCAGTACACTGGATACTCCTGGGCACAACCCAGATACTTTGCTCAGGTATTGGGTTATTAAACATGCCTGCAAAACAACAGCAGTAAGGCAGAGGCACTCAGAAGATGAATTGCCAGTTTCCGTGAGTGTCAAAGCAGTGCTCTTCTTTTCCTGCTTCTCACTTTTTTTGGCCCTACCACTATTCTCAACAGCTGCCCTCCACCCCACAAAGTGTGGCCAGCCTAGCACAGGTCAATACTGGCCACAGGACCACAAGGCCAGGACAAAGGGTTAATTATCCTCTAGGCTTCCTCCAGCCTTCCTGCACAGGGAAGAGAGATTTTGCATATGGTTTAGGAGTCTCACTATGCAAGCAGCATATGGAGTTCATGCAAAACCCCAAAAGGGAAGCCTAGAAGTTTGGATGGAGTTTGTGTGTGTGTGTGTGTGTGTGTGCATGTGCATGTGCATCATTCAATGCATGTGGTAATTGTCATGTATGACATGAATATTACACTTCTGTGACACTTGATGCCAGTAGAGACAACTGTATGAGTGGTAGCCAGGAACAAACCCAGAAGGGGCGTGCTCACCAAACAAGTATGTTCATGAGCAGGTTAATAAATTTATGTATAATAGAAACATGTATTTCCTGGTTTGCAAAAGACTACTCTGCACCTACCACAGAGCTCTGTCAGAGAAGCAGTTCCGTGTGCACATACATTGTACTGAAATCCCTGACTAGAAGGCATGGGACAAGATCCAGGGTACAGATCCCACCATGTGATGGAAAGCTAGCATACCTCTAGCAGACATGAGAAGAGACCAATTATTTTAATTGTTTGCTAGAGTTTTAAAATCACTTTTGCTGTAGCTGCAGGGTGATAATTCTAAATTATTAGGTGATATTTTCTTCAGGAAAAATGTTGTGTTGCGGTGCCTGTGATTGAAAGAGTAGTTTTCCTGCTTTATCCTGTGCCTACAAACCATGTCTAATGAAAGATCATTGGGTTTGTGTTCCTGTCCTTGCTGTTTCACATAATACTTTTCCTGCTAAAATGAGGCTGAAAGGCCTCTCAACAGATATTGTTCACTGAAGGAAAATTATGCTTGAAATTAAGAACAAGTACCCTGTACTATTTTAAGGTACAGGGTATTCTAGTCACACAGCAAGCT
Organism: Serilophus lunatus; assembly: GCA_013399895.1. NCBI lineage: Eukaryota > Metazoa > Chordata > Aves > Passeriformes > Eurylaimidae > Serilophus > Serilophus lunatus. Next base: position 209,914 of record VXBA01003909.1, read on the forward strand.
GCTTGTAGACCAGAACCATGACAACTCTTTGCAGGCTGGACACAAGGTAGACCTCGAAGTTGTGAGATCCAAGTGCAACCAACCCCAGGGCATTACCACACAACACTGTTGCCCAGGAGAGGCAGCAGCTGTAGCTTGGCCAAACCCTGGATGCCAGGAGTGGGCTGGGGAAGTGATCACCACCATCCGTCTCTCATGATCTCGAAGTCACAGCCTGTATGATTACAAAGATTTTACAAAGTTAGACAGAATTTGCGTTTGGTCCTCAAAGATGCTGAGGGTTTGCCATTGCCACGGGTGTTAATGTGTAGCATTAACAGAGAGGGGCTCTCTTTTGTGTGCTGCAATCCCTGAATCATCAGAGAGTGGCATCACAGCCCAGTCATCTTCTTACAAATGCACCATGCCTGCAACCCCCAGTTGCGTATATAATCCACTGCAATTTTCAGCATTACTTGAGCTGGAGAAGTTTATTTCCATGAACATTCTATCCCGTTAATGTGAAAGCAGAGAAAGTAAAGGTAACTAGGAAACATGAATAAATACAGTTAAACATAAAATGCTTGTTATGATGTAAGAACTGACCTCAGACAATTAAAATTTTTAATAGAAAAAACCCTCTAGCATCAAAACCCAAGTACATCAACAGCATTGTCCTTTCTGTAATCAGAATTAGTTTTTTCCTGACAGCTGAGTGAGAAGCAGTCCAAATTGTAGCTTCTTGATCTTTTTCTCATTCATAAACAGGTTGAGATACTACATTAATAAAATAGGAAATGTAAAGACAAATTTGTCGGAGGAAAACTGGATCACCAGTTACCTATTGACTTTTAGAGATGTTACACTTTTCAAATATTGACTTTTTTATTGCTTCTCTTACAATTGCAATGGGGGAACTTAAGAGCCCCAAAAACTACTTTATCATATAATTAGTTTATAAGTAAATTTGGACCTTGTACATCAATCACTATAATGCATAACTTCTACTGAGATAGAAACCAGATGTGCGTGCTTCTGCTCTCTTCTTTATAGTATCTACAGCGTCATTAGTGCCTATGCTACAGTTTAAATTGAATTCAGCAAAAAGCAATGGTCTTATCCTCCTGCAAGCAATCTGATATTACTGCAGGGATAAATCAACATTATGTTGATTGACAACTTATACTGTTACTGTATAGAAAAGGATGAAGTGTGATTTCTGTATGCAAAAAATAATTTTAATTAGTCAGATACAGAAAAAAAACAGTCCGTTTCTAAGTAAATGCTGTAAGATAAGCATGCTGTGACAATAACACCAAGAGGCTTGAAATTCTGAATTATTCGAAACCACTAGAAAAGGGTCTGCCTGCCCATTTCTTCCACATGCAGCCTGCGGTGTGACTTTCCTTTCAAGTACTCACTTCTGATATTTGTACAATCCAAGTGGGAAAAACATGAGACAAGCTGGAAGATGTCTTTTTCAGACACAACGAGAGAACTCTTTCCAGGGCTACCAAGAAAACCTCAGGATGTCTGATCTGTGCATCCTATGTATCCTACAAATTTCAATGGTGAGGGTTTATGTAACCTCCAAATTTATAGTACATCTTACAGAAAAAGAGGTGAAGTTCTAACCAGGGCAGTGTCTCCATAGGATGACTATCAGTTTCTTCACAAACTAATACTTTATATGCCCAGTTTTCTGGGGTTCATTCATTCATACAAAATTCTCCTTGAAGTAGTCAGGGTCTGATTGAAAAATATGGAGCCCTGCTTGCATGTGCATTAAAAATCCAAACAGGGAATTATTTACACTACTTTTTAATTTTCCCAGTAATCAAGCACTAGTTGGTAATAATCCCCAAAGGGATGATTATACCAGCAAGATAGAGCAGCTCTCTGACCACATCTCTTTCCCCAGAAAATCTCTACACTGGTGCAAAATGCAGAATGTTTGTAGCAGAGCAAAATGGGAATTTCATGGTTGCCTGGAATTAATGGTTCTCACATTCTTAGCAGAGCTAAGCTGAAAGCGTGTACCACAGAGTGAGGACTTGTCAGGCGGTGTGTAACACACTTCCTTTCCAAAATTAAAAACTCGGTCTGATTACAAGCAGACATTTTCAGAGAATATGCCTTCTCCTTCACTTCACAAGCCAGCAGATGCTTCAGTGTTTCTAAAGCATCATACTTGTTGCTGCTCATCTGCATGTCTAGTGTACCAGCAGAAGGGTACTTCATCAAGGAATAACATGTGTGTAATATATTACATTACAGCTGATTAAAGTAGCCTCTGCTGCTACTGTTAAACTTGACTGGTAGGTCATCCAAATATTTGCAGGCATCATCTTATGAACACAGAATATTGAAATTGTGCTGTCTTATCACTGTGCAGAAAGGCTACTGAAAACATGCTGCCTTGGTGAAATCAGGCACCAACATGAATACAGTCATACCTGGAAAGCTGAATGGTATTGTGGAGAGAAGTCTAAAACAGGTAAATAAAATGCACAGATTAATTTAGCAAGTTCCAGTTATGATCTCAATAGCTCTCAAACATCCACCCAACATAGTCACAGACAGATATAAGGCTATATCAGTATATTAGACTGGGACAAGGAATAGCTGATACATTCTTAATGGCAGAATTTTAATAATACAGAAATAGTAGAGAAGGACTTGGCTTGAAGAGATACCTGTAGTAGTGACTATCTAAAAGCCAGCAAGGGCCCAGGCTAAGGACTTTGAAAATTTAGTGAGGACTTAAAAAATTTGTCTCCTGTCTTGTAAATTGAGTAAATTTTCACTGGAAAACACTGAGACTGAAGAGGTAGAACTGTCTTCATAACTCAGTGACACTTTTAGTTCAAACACACAAAACTAAACCCCCCTAAATGCAAGAAGGATGGTGATGTGGTACTTAAACATCATTTAAAAAGAAGTTCTTAAAGGCGCCAAGGTTATTAAACACCAGGAAACTTCCCCTTAATATATATTGAAAGATGGTTTACATGGAAGGCCTTAGGTGTACTCAAATTTCAAACACCTGGGTTATTTTACTACTTTACTGATGTAATCAATGCAGGTGTTTAATAGCAAAAGCACACAGGCATTCATACTGTCTGAGGGCAGCAATGGGTTGCACACACAGCATTCCTATCATAAATAAATGGCCAAGAGTGTGCTGATGTGAATGGGACTTTGGCATTAATGGCAATTAGATGGCAGTCGGGCTTGAGGTGTAGAAAGATAGGTGTTTTAACTGATTCATAAAAGAGTGCTGGTATCTTCTGAAAATCAACCACTTCCAAGTTGACCAGTGAGGGGGCAAGGAAGGACAGAGGTGAGACCACCATGTCCCATGCCAGGTGCAGCCAGTGCCTCTCCTAGGGCTAGCTCCTGCGGTGGGTCGTGGCACAAGGCGTTGTGCGCAGCCGGCACACGCGTGCGTTCCCGCTTGCTGCAGACAGCCCAGCCAGGGATCGTGCCATCTCTCTGTCTTTACCAAGATCAAATGGAGCTACTCAATCAGGGGATGCCATTATTGCCTCTACCATGCAATTTCCACTATCAATAATTTACTCTATTTGCTTCATGGGCAGAAGGGGGAAACGGACAGACAGATTTTTGACAGGGGGTATGGAATCCACCCCGCGGACGGCCATGCGGTGCCGAGCAGGGCATTTCCCTCAAGATCCCCGGGCTCCGCGGCCGCCCCTGTCTCCGCCGGCGGGCGCTGACCCGACGGGCGGCCCCGCTGTCGGTCTCGGCACGATCCCGGTCCCATCGCAGTCCCAGTCGGGGCAGAGCCCCTTCGGGGCCGCCGGGACTGAGCGCCCGCTGTGCGCCTGCAGAAAGTCACCGATGTAACGTTACCCTGGGGCGCTCATTAATAAGCAATGCCTGTTATTATCTTGATTGCATTCTTAATAGGCGAACTACGGAGAGGTCAGCGCGGGAGCGATATTTAAATGGATCGGGCTTGCTTAATCCCCGGCGGAGTAAACCAATACCCCGCCGCTGGCGGGCGAACCGACAACCCCCCTCGCCCCGCTAGGGGGGCGCCGGGGGAGCGGAGCGGAGCGGAGCGGAGGGGAGCAGAGCAGGGCCAGGCGGGCGGGG